>CAKNXH010001477.1:82652-97709 GCA_932178445.1 Andricus quercusramuli | reverse complement strand
CCTCGGATTCGGATTCAGCGACCCCAAAAACATATAATAAACATGGTCTGGCCTCCAGGCCCGAAAAACGATTTTTCTTGTTTGGCTGTGTAATATTTGACTCATCTGTTCCAAACAGAAGAACTTTTTTCATCTAATGACTAATGCTTCTTCCATGAGGAAGCAAATACATTTGCTAACGGGAAGCCAAGTACTCCTGAAATGAGCATCATATAATTATAAATACAAACAAAGTGAAAACTCGAGATCGAATTCGCAGCTAGTTATTTTTGTACCAAGAAAGAATTTTTTTTTGCTTCAGAATTTTTTTTTTTTAATTACAATAGAAGCATTTTATGATGGTTGTTCAAATTTGGTCGTTAGATTCTTGTTTTTATTTTCAGGAATTCTATAGATTAACTTGAGTACTGGATGTTGAATAGGATTTTGAACTTGATTTGAATCTAATTTAAAATTCTTAAATTTCCAGTGAAATTGGTCATAACTGGAATCATATGGGGGTAATTGTCAAATTGTCGGCAAATTTCAGCAACTACAGTGGCAATCATATTATTATCAGGAATTATATATCTCATAACGTAAATTTATCTGATCACATGTAAAAATTTTAAATCCAAAAGGGGCAGTTATGAAAATAACAAATAATAATGAATCCATGCGCACGCGCATATAATCAGTCGTACGCTGTTGTATTATACCGTACGGTAATGATGCGGGAAAAATGTTAAAGTTCAACCTTTTTTAATGTTTGTAGAAAAATAACAAATTTTAATTATGAAAAGTCACCTACTTATGAAAGAAAACATCGCCAGGCAAGTAACGGAATAGTTTTTATGTTTTTTTTTTCACCACGAAAATGGTTTTTAACGCACGTACGGGAATGACGTTTTTGTTGTCAAGATGCACTTTTCAATTTTAATATCGGATTCACAAAAAGGTGAGTTAATGTTTTAAGCTCAATTTTATAAAATCTTGTATTAAACGATACGCCTAATATTGTTGTATTTATTACTCAACTGTAACTACAATATTTTACTAGAAAAAAAAGACGTACGGTAATGACGTCTGAAATGGCAAAAATTGAGGGACAGACTTCAAGGCTTTTACAATATTATTTACTTGAAATAAAAAGTGTGCATACATTAAATTTATGTTCATGTGAAGTTTACAAACTTGATACGTCAAGCGTATAAAAGTCTAAAAAGTCTAAACAAGCGTCTAAAAAAAAGGAGAAAATCAGTTCATAGTTGTGCAAAGTGAGGTTGGTACGCCGTACGGTAATGACGTTTCGGGTGTTCTAATATTAAATCAAAGTACATAGGAACAGAAATGAAAAAAAAGAACTGACCATTTTGCAGAGGATGATAATAAGCGTTTATTAAAATTTAAAAAAAATCAGCACGAGTTTCTAGTTAATGTTATATTACTGGAACTTCAAGCTTGCCATCAATTTGACAATTACCCATAAACGAAAACTAATAAAAACATCTATCTCACTTGGGAAGCATCGTAATTACTATTGCAACTGTGTTGCAAACACGGGTGGTATGTTAGTATTACAATATTACACGGCGCGTGTAAACACCCAATAGGGGTCGACTGAGAGTGCAGTTATGAATGCAGACGAGGGCGCGAAGGTCGAGGGCTGCACGTGGCAGAGTGCCCCTGTTATGACAGTGGGCCGACACGACATTTCCGCCTTGGGCATTTTCAAACTGCCAAACTGCTTCTGCTTATGCGACTTCCGTCCAGATTTATCGACGCGCCACGTGATCGTCCGAAACGTTAATTGTCCTCAAATTTCTCCCAAGATTTATAGCTTATTATGTTATTACAATCACACACTCCCCGGAAGAAGCTACGATTTAGCGACCCTATATAAAAGAAATAACCAAAACATGCCAACATAAATTACTATAAATATAAAAGTCTACATTTAGCTCTGTATAAATCCCATTTAATTCATAAATTTTAGACATTAAGTCGTCAGCTATTTCAATCTAACACGGAATTAACGTTTTTGAGATGAGGGAGCTTTCACATATTATGTAACATTAAAAAGGGGAGGGGGTTGTTATTTTGTTACGGTCTGTTATATCGATGGTGGGTGAGGGTTTTTTTTTACTCGAGTACGTAACATTTTTAATTGCCTAAAAAAAGCGATGTTACTAAATATCTCGAAAATGTCAAACACATTGTTGTCAAAAACCTGATTAGTTGCGACACTGCACAGTGGGCTGAGAGACCACCAAAAGTGGCCAAAAGTCAACTTCACAGTTAACAATGAAAGATTCATTTTTCATATAATATAGATGAGTCGAAGAAACTTTTAACCAAATATGATATTTTAACTAGTCCTCTTAATTCTAGAGCGTTATGAATTAAAGAAATGTTTCTTTTTTTTGTTACGGTTTTTTTGGAGATAATCTTTGAAAAACTCGTTCATAATGTTACGAACCAAAATGTTCCAATTATTGCTGCTTATTAGAGTGGTCATAAACAATTACGTTATAGAAAATAAATCAAATGTACCCCGAGGTTACACTTGGTATCTAAAGTTCTATAGTGCTTTTAGGTTCATTATGATGTTTCATTATTATGTTATTTGCCACCGTCTGCCACCATTGACATTTGACGAAGATATTAGTGAATGAAGTTGAGCGTGCACAGTGGGCTGAGTGACCACCGAAAGTCGCCAAAAGTCAAATTTTTGTTTGGATTTATATGAAACTTGATATAAGGGGGTTTTCAGGTCGCTGATTTCGAATTTGACGTCAAAATTAATAAATTCAAAATGGCGGATTCAATATGGCGCCTGAAATTTCTACATTTTTAGTTAGACGAACTCGAATTAACCGACGAAGAAGAGTTTGACGTGGACGGAGATATTCAATGAGAGGCAAGAGGACGCATTCCAAAGTTTGATACAAATATGTAAATGTACAAACACAAATGGAAAAAAATTGAAAAATTCTAAATTTTAGGCGCCATATTGGATCCGCCATTTTGAATTTAAGAATTTTGACGTCAAATTCGAAATCAGCGACCTCAGCAACCTCCTTACACCAAGTTTCATAAAAATAATTTAAAATTTAGACATTTTAGGCGCCATATTGGCTCCGTCATTTTGAATTTATGAATTTTGACGTCAAATTTGAAAGCAGCGACCTCAGTAACCCCCTCATACCCCGTTTCATATAAATCCAAAACAAATTTGACTTTTGGCCACTTTCGGTGGTCTCCCAGCCCACTGTGCACTGCGTGAATATAACATTTAGCGACTGTTTCCAGGTTTATCTACTTATAAAGATTAATGAATTTTCTGCATCATCAATTTTGTGTATCGAAATTTCCAATTCATAATTTTATTTCAGCATAACATTTATTTTTAAATGTTTCTAAACATGATTAATAGGAAAGAACATTTAAATTATAAATTATAATAATTGTTTAATATTCGAAAAAATAATTCTCTCCTTAACATTTTGCTACCACACTATAATTACTTAACTTCCTTACATTTTCAAAGAGATAAGAAAAATTAAATCATTGGGAAAACTTATTTAGAAGAATTTGAAAAAAATTTAGAAGCGTTTTAATAATTTTGAAATATTTTGCGTTTAAATTTTTTTAAATATTCCTGGGAAAATTTGTATTGGTTTATATTTGATTGAAAAAATAATAATTTCAAGTTTTGAAGATTTCAAAATGTGTGGAGAAAGAATATGGAAGACTTTTAAGGACAATTCTTTTAATTTTTTGGGATTCAAAATAATTTTAGGTAAACCAAATTTTGCAGGGCGTCAAGAGAATGAAAAAAAATATTCCTAAGATTAATGGGAAAATTTTTAATGAATTTTTTCCTAATTAATTCTAGGAAAAAATTATGAAAAGATGGAAAAACATTTCAAATTATTTCCTGAAATTTTGAAAAAGAGTGTAAAAGATTTTAAAGCAAAATTTTGCTATAATGCATCATTTTAGAATGAATTTGAGCCAGTTTAAGAGATACTTAGAAGTTTTGAAACGATTTTTGAATGATAAAAACTTATACGATATTTTAAGAATTTTGTAAGGTTTCAAGAAAATGAAAAAAAAATTTCAGGTTCGAAGGAAAAATTGAAATGATTTCTTTATTCTAATACATTAATTTTAAGAGAATATTTGAAAAGATATCAAAACATTTTGAAATATATCTAGAATTGTTGAAGAAAAATCAGAATCTGCAGAATTAAAAAAAAAAGTTTCACAAACAATTTAAATAATTTATAAATATTAGATGGTTTAAAATTTTTGAAAGGATTAAAAAAAGAATTTTCTCAAGACTTATGGGAAAATTTTCTCGTTTTTTTTATTTTGAAAAATGAATTTTAAAATAAAATTGAAAAAGATTTCAAAATATTTCAAAACATTTCCTTGAATTTCGTAAAAAGTGTAGAAGACTTTGAAGCAAAGTGTTTTAATTTGGTAAGAATAAAAAAATAAAAAGAATAGAGTGAATTCACGAAATGTTTAGAAAATTTTAAGCGATTGAAAAAGAATTTTAAAATGTAAAAGATTTTTCGAAATTCAGATTTAAAAAAAAATTCTAAATCAAAATTTTAGAATCAATTAATTTCGCAGGCAATTAATTTTTTTTGTTCGAAAATTCAACCAATTCACTGCAAGTTGAAAAAATTTGTTAGGAATGCATTTTTTGGTTAAAGTTTCTTCATGTGAGTTGAAAATTCATCTTTTCAATTGAAATTTAAACTATTTTGTTGAAAAATCGTCTTTTTTAATTGTATTCAATTGTTTTTTATTAAATTTTTTGTATCTATTTTGATTAAAACTTCAACTATTTGATTCAAGTTAGAAATACTTAGTTAAAAAATCATTTTTTTGGTTAATTATTTATCATTTTAGTTGAAAATTCATATTTTTGTTTGAAAATTGGACTATTTGTTAAAAATTCGTTGTTGACTTGATTGTAAATTAATAACTTTCACTGAAGATTTGAATATTACATTTTTTATTGATTTTTTGGGTAGAATTCTACTGCCTTTCATTTCCAATAATAATATGCTATGTTAAACATATCAACTGTTTTTTATTTGAAATTGAAATCGTGTTTGGTTGACTCATCACATATTACATTTTTTGTGGAAAATTCATACTTTTTCATCACAAATTTTACCACTCAGTTGAAGATGGAACTACATTGTTAAAAATTAAATTTTTTGTTTCAAGATCCATCATTTTAATTTAAAATTCATCTTTTTATTTTCAAAGTTGGCTGTTTCCTTGAAAATTATTTTTTGTGGTTGAAAAATTAGCTCTTTAATTGCAAACTTAACTCTTTTATTTGCGGTTCAGAAATTAAAATCGGTTATTGTTGACACATCATATTTTACATTTTTTGTTGATAATATATCTTTTTTTATTGAAAATTTTACTACTTTGTTGAAAGTTGAACTACTTTGTTGAAAATTGACTATTTTAGTTGAGGAATAATCATTTCAAGTCATAATTCACCTTTTTAATGAAAAGCTTAACTGTTTCATTAAAATTCTGTCCTTTTTTTTTGGTTTAAAAAAATTATTTTTCAAATGAAAAATTTGATTATTCCATTTTTTAAATCAAAAATTGATTTTTTGAACTAGAAAATTAAACCATTTGGTTGAAATTTAATTTATTTGGTTGAAAATCCGTCTTTTTTGGTAGAAAAAAAACCTTTTTGTTGGACAATTAATTTTTTGTGTGTGAATATTTAACTAATTGGTTGGAAATTCATCTTTTCAGTTGAAAATTTATCTCTTTGGTTGGAAGTTTAACTATTTTGTTGAAAAATCGTCTGTTTGGCTGAATACAATTGTTTTATTTAAAATTAAAATCTTTTTTGTAGTTCAATTTTTAACTACACGGTTAAAAATTAAACTACATTAGAAATGCAATTTTTTTGCTAGAAATTCATCATTTCAGTTGAAAATTCACCTGTTTATTTAGAAGTTCAACAACGTCATTAAATTCTTTGTTTCTATAAAATCAATGTTGTTCATGAGAAATTTTACTTTTATATCTTTGGTTAAAAATTATCTTTTCCGTAAAGAATTCCATAGATCGAATCACTTAAAATGACTGATTCGAAAAGTCACATGTAACTGATTTGTTAGTCCTATTGTCGAATCCGGATGATTAGAATCAGTGTAAATTCATCACAAATCAGTACCTTTTGACTGATTCAAATTTAGACTGTAGATAAGCCAAAGGAAGATATTAGTAAAACAATTTCTAATCGGAAAAAGTAATCTAGAAAGGTTTCCACTGATGCGATCTCTTGATATTGATAAAATACGGCGCCATAAAGTGCGGAGAGTGCATTAAAGAAAAGGTGATGTCACCTCCTATCGACCATATGCGACCTCTCAGAAATAATGCTAATAGTAATTGATGACCAAGGTTCACCGTTTGCCAGTTTGTGTCATCGATGAAATACGTCCAAAGGCTACGAGAAATGATGGCAACGACAGCTGTTAAGTAGAGGGTGTACATTGACTTAATACATCCGGCTTTATCGAAAACCACTGGAAAAAATTACGATATATCGTAGATTTTTGTCACCACATAGATGCACTTCATTGCATCGCAATTTATATTCCTTCTGAATTCAGAGAAAAGATAATCTTTTAATGTTCTTCCGACGTAAATTTCAATCTAAAAATAGAAATTTACAAGAAATACAAAATTACAAAATGATAGAAACAATTTTTCAAATACAAAGACAAATTAGACATATCAAATTTTGTATTCGAAATGATCATTTTTCGAGCTGGAAAAGGGAAGGGAAAAGTTCTGTCGCACCCTATTCCTTTCAAAGCTTTATGATTTTTTTGCAAAAATTGTTAGAATTATTCTATTTGAAAATTTATGATCCAAAAGTCTCTTCTATTCATGCGTCAACTTTGTAATATGTCGATGGACAATGTTTTTCTGTTTGAAACAGATGATTCAAATATTATAAATGAGCATAACTTTCTTAATCTTGAATAAAGTATTAATATTATAGATCAATTGCCTCGAATCAAGGAATCTTTTCGGTTCTTGCATCAACTTTGAATTATGTTATTGAAAAAAGTTTTTCTATAAAAAATCGTATTTTCAAATATATGCATTACCATAGCTTCCTTACTCTTCAATCAAATGTATCAATGCTATGGGTCAATCATTAGAATCGAATCAACACATCTTCTCTCTTCTTGCATCAACTTTAAATTATGTTGACGAAAAATGTTTTGCTATCAAAAATCGTATTTTCAAACATTATGCATTACCATAGCTTCCTTACTCTTCAATCAAATGTATCAATGCTATGGGTCAATCATTAGAATCGAATCAACACATCTTCTCTGTTCTTGCATCAACTGTAAATTATGTTGACGGAAAAAGATTTATTATAAAAAATCGATTTTCAAAGTATATATAATTCAACTTCCCTACTCTTCGAAAAAATATAATAATGTTGTAGGTCAATCGATTCATCTTGAACCAAGGAATCTTTTATGTTCTTGCATCAAATTTAAATCATGTTGGAGGAAAAAGTTTCACTATAAAAAACCGTATTTTCAAATATTATGCATAACAATAGCTTTCTTACTCTTCAATAAAATCTATTAATATTATAGGTCAATTGATTTGACTGGAATCAACACATCTTTTCTGTTCTTCCATCAACTTCAAATTATGTTACTGAAAAGAATTTTACTATAGAAACGCGATTATCAAAATATATGAATTACCATAACCTCTCTACTCTTAAGTGAAATATATTAATATTATAGGTCAATCAGTTCGTTTCTAATCAAGGAATCTTTTATATTCCTGCATCAACTTTAAATTATGTCAAAGAAAAAAGTTCAGAAAAAAAAGTTTCTAATTAAAAAAACCGTATTTTCAAATAGTATGCATTAGCATTGCTTCCTTACTCTTCAATAAAATGTATAATTATCATGAGTCAATCGATTCGACTCGAATCAACACATCTTTTTTTTCTTGCATCAACTTTGAATTATGTTAATGAAAAAAGTTTGACTATAAAAAATCGATTTTCAAAATATATAAATTACCATAACTCCCCTACTCTGCAATAAAATGTAACAATATTATAGGTCAATCGATTAGATTCTAGCCAAGGAATATGAATAACCATTACTTCTCTACTCTTTAATAAGATACAATAATATTATAGGTCAATCGATTCGTTTCAAACCGAGGAATCTATTATATTCTTGCATCAACTTTGAATTATGTCGAGGAAAAAAGTTTTGCCACAAAAAACCGTATTTTCAAATATTATGCATCAACATAGCTTTTATACTCTTCAATACAGTGTACTAATATTATAGGTCAATCGATCTGTTTCGAACCAACACATCTTTTCTGACTCTCCACCAACTTTGAATCATGTTGATGAAAAAAGTTTTACTATAAAAATCCAATTAGCAAAATATATGAATGATCATAAATTCCCTACACTTCAGTGAACTGTATTGATATTATAGGTCAATCGAATTGTTTCAAACCGGAGGATCTATTGTATTCTTGCATCAATTTTGAATTATGTCGAAGAAAAAAGTTTTACTATAAAAAACCGATTTTTAAAATATATAAATGATCATAAATTCCCTACACTTCAACGAAATGTATTGATATTATAGGTCAATCGAATTGTTTCAAACCGAAGAATCTATTGTATTCTTGCATCAATTTTGAATTATGTCGAAGAAAAAAGTTTTACTATAAAAACATATTTAAAAATATTAAACATTAACATAGATTCCTCACTCTTCCATAAAATGTACAAATATTATAGGTCAATCGATTCGTCCCGAATCAAGACAACTTTTCTGTCCCTGTATAAACTTCGAATCATGTTGATAAAAAAAGTTTTACTATAAAAAACCGATTTTTAAAATACGTAAATGATCATAACTTTCCTACACTTCAATAAAATGTATTAATATTAGAAGTCAATCGATTTGTTTTAAACCGAAGAATCTATTATATTGCTGCATCAACTTTGAATTATGCCGAACAAAAAAGTTTCACTATAATAACCGTATTTTAAAATATTATAAATTAACATAGATTCCTCACTCTTCAATAAAATGTACTAATAATATAAGTCAATCGATTCGTCTGGAATCAACACACCTTTTCTGTCCCTGCATCAACTTCGCATCATATTAATAAAAAAATGTTGACTGTAAAAAATCGATTTTCAAAATCTATACATTACCATAACCTTTCTACTCTTGAATAAAATACATTAATATAATATATATAATAATATATTATTTTTAATATCATTATATTATTTTCATTTTTAATATAATATATTATTATAATAAAAATTAAAGGTCAATCAATTCTTCTCAAACCAAGGAATCTTTTATATTCTTGCATCTACTTTGAATTATGTCAAAGAAAAAAGTTTGTTGAGAAGGTTTTTAATTTTAAAAAACCTTATTTTCAAATATTATGAATTACCATTGCTTTCTTACTCTTCACTAAAATGTATAGTTATTATAAGTCAATCGATTCGACTCGAATCAACGCATCTTTTTTTTTCTTGCATCAACTTCGAATGAAAAAAGTTTTACTATAAAAAACCGATTTTCAAAATATATAAATAATCATAACTTCCCTACACTTCAATAAAATGTATTAATATTATAGGTCCATCGATTTATTTTGAACCGAAAAATCTATAATATTCTTGTATCAATTTTGAATTATGCCGAAGAAAAAAGTTTTACTATAAAAACCGCATTTTAAAATATTATGCATTAACATAGCTTCCTTACTGTTCAATAAAATGTATGAATATTATGAGTCAATCGATTTGTCTCGAATTAATACCTGTTTTCTATTCTCACATTAATTTTAAATTATGAGTGTGAGAACATTTTTACTATAAAGAACGATTTCAAACATATACAAATTACCATAACTTCCTTACTCTTTATTCAAATGTATTAATATTGTAGGTCAATCAAATCGTCTCGAACCAAGGAATGTTATATATTTTTTAATCAAATTTGAATTATGCTAATGAAAAAAATTGTACTATCAAAAACCTGATTTCTAAAAATATTATTGAGTGCTAAAAAAAAGTCAGTGAATATTTTTAGAAATCATTCAGTAAGTTTCAAGATATTAGGGGGGGAAATAAGCCCTCCAAATTTCATCAATTTATCTGCAACCGTTCTCCAGTTATCGTGTTCACAAAAAAGTGTGACACACACACACACACACACGCGCGCGCGCGCATTGTTGAAAATGAAATGTTTTTATATTCACTATTTTAGTTGAAGAATATTTTGTTTATAGAAACATCCGGACAATTGCTTAGAACATTATATTAGACATTTTCAAATTGAGGAAGGTTTAATTAACTGAATTGAAAATTTTTGGAAAATATTACCATTACAAATCTTCTTCTATGAGGAAGCAAAACTAAACTTTTTTTTAATGAAAATCTAATTTTTTGGTAGAAAATTCACTTTTTCTAAAAAGAATCATATTTTTGAGTTGATAATTCAACCGTTTCGTAGATTATTCGTCATTTTGGCCTTTAAATTTAATAATTTTGTTGAAAATTAATGTACTTTGTTCAAAACTTGTGGTTTTTGGTAGAATATTACTCTTCTCGGTGGAAAATTCATCTTTTTGGTTCGAAATTTAACTATTTGGTTCAAAATCTACCTTTTTTATTCGAAAAATCAAATTCCTGCTTGAAAGTTGAACTAGTTTGTTGAAAATTCATATTTTTCTAAATTTAGTATTTCAGTTGAAAAATCTCTCTTGTTAATTTTCTAACTATGCCGTTGCAAATTGTTTTTTCTTTCTGAAAATTAATTTTTTAACTAACAATGTAACTAATTCATTTTTGGTTGAAAATTGTTTTTTTTTTTTAATTGAAAATCAATCTTTTCTAATAAAAAAATCATGTATTTGATCAAAAATTAGTCTTTTGTGGCCGACAATGAATCTTCTTGGTTGAAAATTCATCACTTTTTGATTAATCATGCAACTGTGCAGGTCTAAATCATTTTGATATGTTGGACGATTCAATAATTGGTAGAAAATCAAACTATTCGGTTGAAAATGCACTTATTTTGAAATTAAACTATTCAGATGAAAATGAACATTTTTGTTAAAAAATCAAATCTTTGAATCGAAAATTTAACTATTTCATAGATAATTCGTCCATTTGGCTTCGAAATTCTTGTTTTTGGTTAAAAATGTAACTATTTGGTTCAAGATTCATCTTTTTTAGTTAAAAGTACAACTACTTGGTTAAAATAAAAAAAATAAAAAACTATAATAGTTTGTTAAAAAATCATTCTGAAATTTATCTCTTTTGCTGAAAATGTAACTTATATGTTGAAAATTCGTTTCTTTTGGTTGAGAATTTTTTTCTAACAAATACTGTAATTAATCCACATTTCTAAAATAATCCTCTTGCTTGAAAATTCATCCCTTTCATCAAAAATGCAACTGCTTGGGTCTCCATTAATATGGTTTGGTTGAGGATTCAACAATTTTGTTGAAAATCAAACTAATTCATGGAAAATTAACTTTTTTTTAAATTCATATTTTTGGATCAAATTAAAATATTTGGCCAAAAAGTAGACCATTTTAATAAAACATTAACTTTCTGGTATAAAATTAATTTTATGTTTGAAAAATCATAGATTTGGCTTGAAAATTTAATCTTTTCAGAGAGAATGCAACTTTTTGGTTTCGAAATTCAACAATTTTGTTGGAAATCAAGGTATTTTGTTTAATATTCGTGTTCTTTGGTGGAAAACTAAGCTATTCGGTTGAACATTAACTCTTTTGAAGAATTGCACTATTTTTCATGAAAATATAATTTTTTGGTATAAAATTGATATTTTTTGTTAAAAAATAATAGTTCTGGGTGGAAGATTCAACCGTCTTATGGGTAATTCGTCCTTTTGGCTTCAAAATCCAACAGTTTTATTGAAAATTGATGTATTTCGTTGAAAACACTTGTTTTCTTTTTAGTAAAACATTAATTGTTCTTGCTGGAAAAATCATATTCTTTGTTAAAAATTTAACTATTCGGGTACAAGTTCATCTCTTCAGTTGCAAATTTAACTACTTGATTGAAAAGTGGCCTAGTTTGCTAAACATTCATATTTGTTAAACATTCATCTTTTTGTTTGAAAAATTAAATATTATATTTTTAGAAAAATATTCTTCCGGATTAAAAATAATCTTTTGGGTTAAATTTTCTTTTGAAAATGAATCTTTTTTATATTCACCATTTCAGTATGAATAGTAATTTTTTTTTTGTTAAAACTGTAATTATTTTGTTGAAAAGTCGCTTTTTTAGCAATTAATATTGCACTGTAAAATCAATATTTTGTTTAAAAATTGATCTTTTTGGTTTAAAACTGAACTATTCCAATTGTAGATTCATCACTTTAGTTGAAAATGCATCAGTATGGTTGAACATTTTTTTTTTATATAACTATTCCATTTGTCATCGAAAATTTATCCTCTCATATCAAAATTCAACTATTTGGTTAACATTTTTTTTTATTTTAAAATTCGATTATTTTGTTGAAAATTCATGTAAATGATTAAAAATTCATTTTTTTGTGTGGAACATTAATTTTTTTGTTTGAAAATCAATCTTCTTGTTTGAGAATTTATCTATTTGGTGTGCAACATTCATATTCTTGCTGAAAAATTCATCTTTTGGTTGAAAATTGATCAATTTAGTCGAAAATTCATCTTTTTTAGTTCAAAATTCAACTACTTGGTTGAACTAAATTCGGGGCCAAATGTCGAGGCCCCTCACTTATTTTTACTGTAACTCGCTAAAAAAGATCTCCTTATTGTTTAATGAAGAGCATCTGGAAGCTCAAAGTCTTTCGAATCTAAAAATATGATCATTTTCATCCTAAGAAAATTCAGTCAATAGTTAAAGGGCAAACAGCCTGATGGTTCAAAATGTGCAGTTTTGTCATGCGAGTGCAGTGCAATAATTGAATTTATAAAAAAATTACTGTTACACAAGAAATATCATTCTGAATAAATGAAAAATAATAAAAAATGATATTTTTTGCGTGACAATGATTTTAGGATTAATTTCATTATTGCACTGCACTCGCATCACAAAACTGCACATTTAGAGCCATTAAACGGCCTCCTATCTTCATCCGTACTTAAGATAAAGTTATAAATAAATCCACGTAAAACGTAAATCATAAAACATTCCAGAATTCTGACAAATGTATTGCGTTAGAAAATTTTTATAGAAAATATCTGAATTTTTTCAGATTTTTCCTAATATCGACCGCTTTCTGAGAACAGGTAAAAGTAGATGCTTGAAAAAGGAGGATTGCCCTCTGACTATTAACAAAATTTTTCAAGATAAAAGTGATCATATCGTTAAATTTGGAAGACTTTCGAATGATTTTTATAACAATATTTTGAGACTTTTTCATAAGCTCAAAATTCAACTATGTGCTAAAAAATTCATGTGTCCCATATTAAAAAATTGGTATGAGTCGCTGATCGCTGAGCGTTACCAGTTCTACTGCACATGAGTTGTGTCAGCAACCGGCTTAGCATGAGCACGATTATCGCATCCGTTTACATTATCGATGAGAAGATTTATGATAAGTTACTGCGATCTTACAGAATTCGACTAAAGCTCGCTTTTCTGATAAAATGTCTTTTTGGTTAGAAAATGAATCTTGTTTCTTGACTCAATATATATTTCAAATAGAAATCTTATGAACTTGAAGTTATCGCATTTAATATTGTATTAATTATGGTATTTACAATTTTTCCTATGTCTTGATTGAATTTTGTTCTGCGTTAATTTTCCAGGGAGGGGGGAAGGGGGGGAGGTGTAAGACAAAAAAATGGTTGTGAAAGAGAGGGGACGTGGTAGTAAAAAAAAGCCTGAAAGTGGTAAAGTAGTTTATGGACGACCCCCTATTTTTAAGCGGGCTATTTGAAAATAAGGCAGCGCTCACTTCAGTTGGACTGTTTTCTCGGAAAATAAGGTGCATCTTTTTTGAGAATTTTGAAATTTATATAACCCCTATATGTAGGAGAGGCGCGTGTGTATGAATACACATTTGCTTATGCATATATAATGTACCTATTGACGTACGTATTCATGTCTGTACTTCTGAAGATGCGGGCGAGTGACACCATATACGCCGCATTGAATCGCTAATATCGTAATATACCAACAAAATGTACTGACCTCCTATATATGAGAAATGCAAATGGCGCCATGCCAATGCCCTTTTATACTTTCCAATTTGCCAAGTTCTTTTTTCAAAACAGTCACGTTTTATTCTCATCACGAGTTTTGCATTATTCGAAATCAAAAACTAGATTTCTGCAAATGTAAGGTAAAGGTACCCATCATGCGACAAATTTTGAGGGGTCTTGAGATTTTCATTAATTTTGGAACAATAGTGGAATATGTTTTCAAAATGTTTATATTAATAAATAGGCTGATATTTTCTTCACTCATGTAGGCAATTTTTGCAAATTCGCACAAACTTTCTGCTGAAGATTTTTTTTAGTTATAAATTTTATTATTTGGTTGGAAATAACAATTTTTATTTTTAAAGAATTGTATTTTTCTGTAAAAAAGTGTATTGAAATCCTCTTGGATGAAAATTTATTTTTTATTTTGAAAATTTGTCTTTTTGATTTAAAAATTCACCTGTTTTAGTGGAATTTTCATTTTTCTTGGACAATGCAACTGTTTGGTTGAAAACTTAACAATCTTGTTAGAATGCATACTTTTTGTTTAAAAATTTGACTATTTACAAGAAAATTAACTTATAGTTGACAATTTTTATTTTGCTGTTGGAAAGTGAATTGGAATCTTCTTTGGATGAAAATTTAACTATTAAAAAAAAAATTTTTTTATTCTTCTGTTTTAAAAGAAATGTTTCATCCTTCTTGGATAAAAATGCAACTATTTCGTTAAAAATTCAACAATTTTGTTGAAAA
>CAKNXH010001477.1:37604-82642 GCA_932178445.1 Andricus quercusramuli | reverse complement strand
AAAGAGAACTAAAATCTTTTCTGGATGAAAATTCAACTATTTTTTTTTATTTTTTGTTTCTTCTTTAATTAAAAATTCATCTGTTCTAAGAGGAATTTCATCTTTTTCGGATAAAAATGCAACTGTTTGGTTGAAAATAAAACTATATTGTTAAAAATTCATACTTTTGGTTAGAAATTTTACTCTTTTGTTGAAAATTTAACCAATTCGTAGAAGGAATTCAAAAAATTCAGAAGGTTAGAATATTCAAGAAATTCAGTGAATTTAAGAAATTTTAGAGTATTTTGGGAATTCAAGGAATTTCAGGAATTCAACATATTCAACGATTTCAGAGAATTCCGAATATTCCATGAATTCCGAATATTGAAGAAATTCAGAATATTCAAGAAATTCAGGATATTCCAAGATTACAGGAAATTCAGAGAATTTAGAAGCACTTAGAGAATTTTAGAAATTCAGAGAATTTAGAATATTTGAAGAATTCAGAAGAATTTAAAAATTTAAGAAGATTCAGAAAATTAAGGAATTTAAAATATTCAACGAATTCAAGGAATTGAGAGAATTTCAGGAATTTCAGAGCATTCAGGGAATTCAAAATATTCTAAGATTTTAGGGGATTTACAGTTTTTAAAAAATTTCAGGAACTTACAAAATTTGTGGAATTAAGGAAATTCAAGAAATTTCGAGAAATCAAGGATAGTGGAGAATTTGGGGAATTCAGGAAATATGCCAAATTTTCATTGGTCTTAATAATTAATAATAAGTTTTGGAGAATGAAATTGAATTTTTCAAATATATTTTTGAAAACTACGAATTTTTTTATTTAGAAGCTATAAATTTAATATTGTACCATTTCCTAGCAATTCAAATAATAATAGAAGATGAGTCAGTAAATTTCATTAAATCTGTGAATATTACATAATTTCTTATAGGTACGCAGTTATCAAATTATCTAAAATTCTTTAATTTGATATTGAGATTTCGTTTTATTTTTTATTTATTTTATAAATAATTATCAATCAATCCGAAATTCGGGGAATCTTCCAAATTTTCATTTCTCTGAACGTAAAACATTTAATTGCAAAAAAAATTATTTTAGTTTATTTTATTCATTAAAGCTATGAATTTTTATTTGATAAAATCTATGAATTTGATATTATACCATTTTTCAACAAGTGAAATAAAAAAAATCAATTTTAAACGCTTTAAGTTTGAAAAGTATACATTTTTAAGCTGTGAAATTGAATAATTTTTAGATATTCAGTATTGTTTATTATAATTAATGTTTAATATAGTTTAATATCAAAAACTTCGAATCCAGATTTATTCAATTATTTTTATTTTTTAAATTTAAATGTTTATTCAAACAATTGTGGACATTTCAGGTTAAAATGGATTATTCAAGTAATCATTAGCTTTGATTATTTTTCATCTATAAAATATAATCATTTGAAAACGATACAAATTGAACAAATTTGAAAATTGAAACAAACCATTTTCCATGTTTCGATACATTTTTTCAATTCAAGAATGTTTACTTTTAAACGATTCCCGTTTAAAATAATTTTCGTGTTGAAAGTTTCGAGCTAAAAGTCGATCAAAATGATTCAAAATCCTCAAATTCACAATTTTAAAGATTTTAAAGAAGGGAAAATCATGAAAACATGATCATATTTAAAATAATTCTGACTTTATTATATAATAAAGTAATAAGGTTGAAGACTCAACTCATGCTCGAAATTAAAAAATTATAATTGTAATAGATTTTTTTTCTTTATTCTTACAATATTTATTGCCGTTAAAAATGTTACAAGATTATACAATTAAGTAATTCATTTGCCTTGTATTTTTATTTCCTATTTTTTGAAAACTCTTTTTGTTTTGCTGTTGAAACTTAATTTTTTTAATTGAAAATTTAACTATTTCTGTTAAGATTCATCATTTTCGTTAAAAATTCAATCTATTTTATTGGTTCGTTTTCTTTCGGGTTGGAAAATAATTTTCTAACTGAGTTGAAGTATTCCATTATTGATTAAAAATTGATCGTTTGTTGTTAAAAAATAATAGTTTTGGGTAAAAATTCAATAATTTTAACTAAAATTCGTGTTTTTGTTTGAAAAAATTCAATTGCTTTGTTGAAAATTATTCTTTGTGAGTTACATATTTTATTATTCTGGTTGATAATGAACTTTTGGGTTAAAAATTCATATCTTCGGGTTCAAAATTCAAATATTTTGCAAAGAATAAGTCTTTTTGGCTTGAAAATTCAAGAATTTTGTTGACATTTATTTTTCTTTTTCGACTGAAAAATCTTTCTCACTAGAAAATGTACTGCTCTTATTGAAAATTCATTTTTTTAAAGGAAATTTGATCTTTTTTCATTCAAAATGTAATCTTTTTATGGGAAATTTCCTCTTTCGTAGTTAAAACTGCAACTGTTTGTTTGAAAGTTAATTTTTTGGTGAAAATTAATATTTTCGGGTTGAAAATGCAACTATTTTAAAAATAATAATTTAAAAAATTTCAAAAATAATAATAATTTACCTTCTGGGTTGAAAGTTCGTCTTGAAAATTCTTTTTTTTTTAACATTCATTATATCAATTATAAATTCATTTCTTTGGTTGAGAAAAAAATTATTTTGCTGAAAATTCGTATTTTTGGTAGAACAATATTCTTCTTGGTTGAAACGTTGTCGCTTTAGTTGGGAATTAATCTTTGAAGGTTGAAATTTTACTATTTGATTAAAAATTCAACTATTTTATTGAAAATTCAATTTTTCTTCAAGTCAACTCTTTGGTTAAAAACGGAACTATTTTTTGAATTTTTTTTGCAATATCAACTATTTGATTTTTCGTTAAAAATTCATCTTTTTCTTGAAAATTGAACTTTTTGTGTTGAAAACTCAACTCTGTCTTTGGTTGAAACTTGATATTTTTTGTTTCAAAATTCGACTATTTGTTCGAGAATTGATTTTTGTAGTAGAAAATTCCAGTAACGAGTACCTGGAAAAATTAATCTTTTTGTTTTCTAGCCAAGTTTTTGGATTACCATTGTTTGAAAAATCAATAAATAAACCTATAAACTGTGATTCAAATTCATCAATTTTATTCTCAGGTATTTTTTAAGTATGGGATTCAATGTCTTCAATTATTTCAAGTAATTGAATATATATTTTTTCCACCAAATTTGTTGCTAAAACCTTCACCTCATCTCAAAATGTTAATAACTCTGTTTGGAATAATTACATTGGAAATATTCAAAAACCAGGGATCTGGCTGATCATGGAAAAGAACTGAGTGAATAGTTAAATAATGTAATTATTAATAAAATAATAATAATTAATCAAAAAATTAATGTAATTAATGTAATTTCTGTACATCTTCTTGCTCTTTAATGTTTGAAAATTTTCTATCATGTTTAATATCATCCTTGAGGGCATTTTTATCAAGTTTTGTTTTCGTTTCAAAACATTCCTTGATAATAAAGGAGGGCACTTTTTGATTTGATTTATCAATAATTTGTTTTATCATAATACTCAAAGGATGTGTCTATGAGTGGCATTCCTCAATAGTCAAATCCAATAGAGATTTCTTATATTTTTCAGTATTTATGTCAAATTTTTCTTCATTTCTTTTTTTGTCGAAATGAAAACTAGAATTTTTATTGATGTCAAAAATGTTTTTAGGAAAGACCCCATGAATTTTGCATTTCATCAAAAAGGCTTGTTGTAAAATTGTTGATCCAGAATTTTCACTAATTAAGAAAAATTGTTAGATATTTTTCAAAGGTCCTACCATCACATCAATACCATTGCCCCAATTTCTGTCTATTTCAATAAAATACATTTTACTAACAAGAAAACAATTTCACAACTTTTTAAACCATTTTTTATGATTCCCTATTATTTTCAAGAAAAGGTGTTTGTTTCCTTTTGAGTAAATCCAAATTTTCTGTTGTAATCGATAAGCGACCGATTCAACTTGAAAAGCCTTGAAGCTATGGCCTACGTGCAATATTGATCTTATAAATAAATGTAAGAATAAGAATCATAAGCAATGGATTTCGAGTTGGCATAAATTAAAGATCTGGTTAACATAAAGACAATATTAGGGAACGTATGTGACCCCAAGGAACTCTGGCTGTTGAGTTTCCTTACGGATGTATTATACAGCCATAAATTGTACACATATGATCATGACGAGCATAATGCGGGCCCTATTATGCGGCAGCCTAAAACATAACGCATTGATGCTGATCGAAATGCGCTCCACTAAGCCTAATCTGGTCCTTTTTATCGTATTTTATGCATTTCCGATCACCTATAAAGATTCTCGACTACAAAAACTTTCCTGGAGAAGATTTCAACACCATTTTTTAAATAAATTAGAATAAATTGACTCTTTTTCTTTTTTGTAAAACTTGTACAAGTAGTGATGGTACCAGTAATGATGATCATCGATCCTTCTAAAGCATTTTAGAGTTGATTTATTCAAGTTTAACCTCGTGAATAAGCTTTCAAGAAAGGTACATCAGGACCGCAAGTGACTAGCATCAGTTGCGTGAATTAATCAGGACAAATATAGACTACATATTTTATATTAAAATTAATAAGCCAAAAAATATGTTATTCCTTGAAAATTTCAATTATTGTAACTAAAAATTACTAAATTGTAACCGAATTTTCTGAAACATGTGACTAAAGCATTATGTACTTACCCTTGCTGGAATTTCTTTTACTGTTTAAACAATTTACGTAAACATCTAATTATCAGTATGAAATAGTATTTTATGTACTAAGAACAATATGCATTGAAAAAACCGCAAAAAAATCATAATTAGAGCCAAAAACTTGCAATATCCATTTTTTCATTTATGGGATTTTTTGGGACACTGTCAAAGAGACTTATGGTGGTGATATTTAGAAAGTCATATTCTATTCGTATTCTATGGCTAATTGTGGAGATAAATGTTCAATTTCAACTCAATCTAATATTGACGATTCTGAATAAAATTTACAAAAAAGTATTTTTCTCTTATGGGAAATGCCTCTTAAATGCCATGGGGCTTGCTCCACCTCTATATATCATTAAAAAAAAATGGATTTATTTTTTCGTAGATTCGAACAAATATCCGGGAGATATGATAAAAAAAAGTATTTAGATCACCCCAATGCGTATGTAATCGCCCGCACCATACATGAAGATGTATTTCGATATATTTGTTACTAATATGTTCAAGAAAATACCACTTTTAGTCTCATTATTTTTGATAATTTTCCAAAATGATATCAATTTTTTAAATAAATTCACAAAAGCGTATAAATTGAAACTTCAAAAAAGTAAAATACTTATTCGACGGTGTTACTTTTTTGAGTGACAATGTTCATAAAATTATGATAAAGAAAAGAAAAAACAATTTATGATCATAACAATATTATACCACCTTAATTTGGGGAACATGTTTTTTGGACATTATTATTATATTATTTACTGCATTGTCTATTATATAGATTATTATTACAGTAATAGCATTAATTGATAAAACTCATGATTCTCTAAAATTCAGCATGAAATTTGGCAATTGAAAATATTTACTGAAACTAAAATGAAATCAATCATCATAAATGAATCATTAACAAAAATGAATAGGATGATTAATTTTATTCAAATTTTATCAAATATTTTCATCTTCCATGTGATATTAAAACATAAAATTATTCTTTTTTATATATGTTTTTGTGATTGCCCTTCCGCCGCCTTTCATTTTTGAAAATGCTTTTTAGAGAAGAAACACTGTAGAATAGGCTGATTTCATTTTTATTAAACATTTTCTATTGCTAACTTCCATACTGAAGCATTAAAAAATAATAAAAAACTCGAATACGCCAATGAATCTAAGGTAGGGAACAATTACGTACAAAAATGGTCCAATAAGAGCCATCATTCAATTTTTTTGAATTGAATAATAAAAAATTAATTTTCATCTACATAAGTTCAGGAATCAATTTTTGGAAATATTAAAAAGGAAATTGAAGGAAATCAAATCAATGCTTTTAGCAGTGTAATAATAATAAATTATATCTATTTCTAATGTCCTGCCGCCATCCGTCATTTCATATTTTACATCCAAAATATATAATAATTTTATGATATCAAATTTTTTTATTTTTTAATCTTCATTATAATTTTATGAACATTATCATTCAAAAAAGTAACACCGTCGAATGACTATTCGACTTTTTTCAAAGTATTATTTCATTTTATACGTTTTAGTGAACTTATTTTTGAAAATTATATCATTTTCAAAAATTATTGAAAATAATGAGACTAAAAATTGTATTTTTTTGAACATATTGGCAACAAATATATCAAAATACATCTCCATGCATGGTGCAGGCGATTACATATGCTTCAGGGTGATCTATGTTCTTTTTTTTCGGATTTTTGAGCATATCGCCCGGAAATTTGATCGAATCGATGAAAAAAAAATCAAAAAAAAAAAAAAAATGATATTTAGAGGTAGCGAAAGCCAGATAAAGTTTAACAGGTATTTCCCATGAGCAAAAAAGACATTTTTGTAAATTTTATTCGGAATCGGCAATATTAGGTTAATAATTTTATCTTAGGATAATGCTAGAAAATTGCAGTTTTTTACCAAATGTTCTACTTTTTGTCCAATTTTTAATGAGGGTAAGGTGAATAATTAATTAAAATCAACAAAATGCATTATTTAAACAATGTATTATTATTTTGAATAATATTATCATTGATTAACGTTAGAATGTTGCGGCTTTGTCTGAAATATTCAAGTTCCTGTCCACTCTTCACTTAGAGTTTGGTAATAATAATTGAAATTTACTGAACATAATTGTTTAAGCAAATTATTATTGTTGAAAACTATCTTCTCGCATAGTGATGCTAGATTGTTGTGGTTTTTTTCTGAAATTTTCCACTTTTCGTCAGCTTTTCACTTACTTAGTGAAGTAATAATTGATGAAAATTAAGCAGCATAATTGTTTAGACAATTCATTATTGTTTATAATTATCTTTCCGGAGATAACTGCTAGAAAGTTGCAGTTTTTTCTGAATTTTTCAACTTTTCGTCAACTTTTCACTTAGTATGTAATTAATTAATGCCAGTTAGGAAAAAATACTTTTATTTTAGAAAAATATATTTACAACGAAGGAAAAAATTATTTAAAACATGATTTTCTCTAATTTCTATTTATTATTTGTTCATAACTAAAAGGTAAATCAAAGTTGACCATTCCACAAAAAACCGCAAATTTCTAGTATTTACCAAAGGGAAGATAGTTATATACAATAATAAATTTTTATTATTATATATTATTAATATTATATATATAAATATTATATTATTATTGCATATTATTATTGTTATTATTATATTATTATTGTAATTATTATCTCACTAAGTGAAAAGTGGACAAACAGTGAAAAATTGTGGAAAGAACCGCAAATATCTGGCATTAATATAGATGGAGATAGTTATAAATAATAATTTCTTCAAACAATCATTTTTGCTGAACTGAATTAATTATTAAGTCACTGCAAGTGAAAAATAGACAAATAGTTACAAATTTCAATAAAAACCGCAACTTTCCATCATTAAGCAAAGAGAACATTATAAACAATAAGAATAAATTGTTGAAATAATTATTTTTGTTCACTTGAATCAATATTATTAATTTACTTTAATTGAAAAGTGGACGAAAAGTTAAAAATGTCAAAGAAAAACCGCAACTTTTCAATGGTATAAATATAGAAGAAGATAGCTATAAAGAATAATAATTTGTTCAAACAATTATTGTTGCTGATTTGAATTATATGGTAATTCACTTTAAGTGAAAAGCAGACAAAAATTTCAAAATTTTAGAAAAAACCGGAATTTCTAGCATTATTCGAAGACAATGTTATTAATGATAATAAATTGTTCAAACAATTATGTTTGTTAACATTAATTACCTATTACCACACTCTCATCAAAAACAGGACAAAATGTATAGAGTATTTTATATTTTTGTAAACTTTTTTTTGCAAACGAATTTTTTCGGACACGTTACCAAATCTTTGTGCAGAAACATTTGATGAATATCCGTAAACAGGAACATAAATTTCAGCAACGGTAAGTGCATAATGCTTCATTAAAAAGAATTTTTTGAATTTTAGATTTTTGAGAGAAAATTTTGTTACATATTAGTAATTTTCAGTTACAGTAACTAAAAATGTCAAGGGATGATAAATTTTTGGTTTATTAATTTTGTTATATAATATGTAGTCTATATTTGTCCTTAATAATTCACTGTCCTGATCAATGCACGCAGCTCCTGCCAGCCATTTGCGGTCCTGATGTACCTTTTTTGAAGCTTATTCACGAGGCAGATGATCGCATTACCTTGTAATTTTTTGATTGCGAAGATAATTTATTAATCAACCCAGCTTCTAAGCCGTTGCCTTTACACGCCATTTCAACTATTTTTTTGTTTCTTTCGCTCGTACAAATTTCGAATCCTTCCCACGCTTGTTATCAGTCAATATCGAAAAAAATCAATGTACTGCTTCGCTCGCAAGTTTGAGCGCGCCTAGAGCAAAGGGCAATCCAATCTGTTAATTTTTCCGAAAGTTATCGTGCTAACAAACTAAAAATCTACAGACAAACTAACAGACAGACATACAAACAGACAGACAAACAGACAACCATTTTGACAGACATTTTGTAAAAACCTTTTCTTTGAGTTCAGGGGGTCTCTAAACGTGGACATTCGACAAAAAGAAGGGGGGGGGGGGGGAAAATTTTCTACAAATCTGATACCTTTTCATTATAGGACAATAATTTAAAAAACCTATTGCAGTGCATTGCCGCCCATGACCACAACAACCATGTTTTGTCCGCTACGATCGAGAATCGAGGATTGCGCAGTTGCTAGTTGTAGCGCACTTCTAAATTTACTACAAAAGTTACTGAATTTCGTTTTCAACAACCTAATTACCTGTTCAGTTACTTTAGTATCCTTAATATGTCGAAATTTCCCGAACATTTCTAACAATGTCCGTGGGAAATCGTTGTAGCACATTTTATTAGTAATCAGCAGCGCGTCAAATTTCGCAACGTCCGATGAATTTTTAGTAGTGGTCCGCCCCCTCCATTGGCTCAATGAGAGAGAGAACGCAACTCCCTTAACATATCTCCATAACGTTACGTTTCCCGGAGCATGATATTCAATCTGGCAATTAGCCTTGCTAATCCCGTGTAAATAACATAATTCCACCCGCCACCTTCTTATCGCAAGAAGATGAAGTGGGGATGCCATGGTAGTTATGTGTCGTGTAAAAATCTATTTATCCGCGTTAAATCTCTCCTGCATTGTTCTCCGGGAGCTCTGAAAAAATGGAACCGCAGCTCGCTAGGCAATTCCTCACACGTGTGTCTTCACGTGCGAGAGAGAGAGAGAGAGAGAGAGAGAGAGAGAGAGAGAGAGAGCTCATATGTGTGAGGTAATCTGTGCATGTGTGAAAGCATTGTATAAAGTGGCATGTGAATTTGCGAAGCAATATGTGCAAGTAAGAAATACTTTGTATATGCAAACAATATATGCAAGCATAAAAAATATACATGTGTGAAACTGCCTTCGTTTAAAACGAGTGCAAATAATAGTTATGTGCATACTAATCTATGTATCTACTAAGTAATGTGTAAGATGTGTATAAATTATACACATTCAAATGATATAAGATTGTGTGCAATAATCTCTAACTTGAAGCAGTGCGAATATGTTTGCAATGTGTCTTCATACAACACATATACAGATGTAATCCTCTCGTTAATAAGATTCAAGAAAAGGCACTACAAACACTGTTACACTCGTATCGAAAGTTGGGCTCTTGGTTTTGAATTTTGGTATGTGTGAGTGAGCTGCTGAAATATGTGTACCAGGATTTATGTGTTTTAGTGCTGATGAGTGTATAAGTGTTTGCGACTGCTTCACCTGCATGTATATGTATGTATATACATTTATATATACACGTATATATTTATACACATGCACGTATACATTTATACACATATACGTATACATTTATACACATACACGTATACATTTATGCTGTGGTCGGGGTATCGAGCTGGTTTACAAGTATAATGAGTCTTGCGCGCCGCATAACATTACATCGCTGCTTGCTCTGGATTTAGATTAACTGTTTACATGAACAGCGGCGAGCGGAGGAACCAGCCGATTGCCATTGCTGCTAACGCCGAATAGTACTTCTATAGTGCCATTATGCCGCGGGACAATATATGTTAGTAATCCACATCCGCATACTGCTTTTACCTTGCGGTTTCACATACAATATGGGCAATTCGATGAACTGATACCTTCCATCTTGCATTTGCATCCAAATATTAGTGATATCAACTTGTCAGTTTTGAATCTCCCGCCAAACGTTTAGAAAATGACGTCACTAGTCACTAGATTCGGGCGGGAAAGTTCGAAAGGCGGCGCTGAAAACAATGGACGCTAGGAATGTGGGTCAATGAAACGCTTCATTTGAAGATTGAAACTATCATGAAGCAGTGAAACGTTCTTATTAAAACAAAATTCATTCAATGGTGTTGAGCCTAAAATGCTTGAAATTCTCAAAGAAACAAAAAAATGTTTCTTCCAAATGTATAGAAAATATGCTTCACATAACAAAATGCTCTGTAAATAGGGAAAATGAAGAGATTTTTCGCGTATGAATAGGGAAATAAATTCTTCATTAGAATGATAATAATGTGGGTTCAACATTAAGTTCAGTTTGAAATGATTTATATTTCTAACATTCGAAGTGAAGGTATAGTTTTTTTTCTACAGAAATGAATACAATTTCTAAGCAAAAAGATGAATTTTTAACCAAGAAAATTAATTTTCTACAAAAAAGGCGAATTTTCAAGCAAATAGTTGAATTTTCAAGTAAACAGATTAATTTTTAACTAAAAAGATGGATCTTCAACCAGGCAAATGCATTTTCAACCAACCAGCTAAACATTACATTAAAGTTGATGAATTCTCAACAAAAAATATGAATAGTTGTTATTTCAACCAGAACAGATTTTATTTTTGAATGGAAAATAGTTAAATTCATCCCAAGAGAATTTTCTAAGAAAGTTGTTGAATTCTCAATCAAAAAGATTGTATTCCCACCGAATAGTTTCATTTTTAATCAAAGAAGATTGAATTTTTACCAACAGAGATAAAAATTCGAACTAAAAAGACGAATTTTCAACAAAATATTCAAATTTTCTGTCAAGAAGATAAAATTTTGAAACAAATAGTTAAACTTTCAATCAAGCAGATTAATTTTCTACCAAAAAGACTAATGCTCAACAAAATACATGAATTTTCAACCAGTTAGTTGAATTTTCAAATAAAAAAAGATGAATTTTCAACAAGGACTAAAATAGTCAAATTTTCAGTTGAAAAAATTAATTTTCAACCACTGAATAAAAAATTTTGATCAAAATACATAGTTGAATCCAGGTTAATTATCAAATCTGCTGATTTGAATCAGTTACAATTTTCACCATCAAACTAGAGAACCAAACAGTTGCATTCATAAATAAAACAGATAAAATTTTTACCAAAAAAGATTCTCTTTCAAACCAAAATGATAAATGTTCAAAAAATAGTTAATTAAAAAAAATGCAGTCCTGAATAAACAAAAATTTCAACAAAATTGTTGAATCTTCAAGCTAAAAAGACGAATTTTATACATTAAAAACAATCGCATTTCCAAACAAAAAATAAATTTTCAATAAAAAAAGGTTATTTTCCACCAGATAGTTAGATTTTCTATCAAGAACATTAGTTTTCTACTAAAAAAGATGATTTTTTGACCAAAGAGATAAATTTTCAACTAAATTGATGAATTTTCGACTGAAAAAATAAATGTGTAACAAAATAGTTCAATTTTCAGCCGAGTTGTTGAATTTTCATCTAAACAGATTGGTTTTCTACAACAACAAAAAAAAAAGAATTTTCAACAAAACATGGAAATTTTCAAACCAAAATATTTTGAAATTCAAACGATGAATCTTAAACAAGAAAAAATAAATTTTCAACAAAATAGTACAACTTTTAGCGAAGAAGTTGAATTTTCAACCCACAAATATGAATTTTCAATAAAAATGTTAATTTTCAACCACATGGTTGAATTTTTAACATAACAGTAGCATTTTTTACAAAATCGTTAAATTTTCAGGCCAAAAAGGTAAAGTTTCAACAATAAAGTTGAATTTTCAACCAAAAAAGAAAAAAAAATTTGAACCAAATTGGTAAATTTTCAGCCAAAATGACGAATTTCCTACAGAAAAGTTGAATTTTGAATAAAAAAATATTAATTTTCCATAAAAAAGTTTATTTTCAACCAAATTCTTGAATTTTCCCGATAATATAGATTTTCAACACAAAAACACGATTTTGGTTCCAGATAATAAAATTTCTAAATAAAAAAGATTTTTGTATCAAGAAAGAAGGAAAATTTCAAAAAACTGTTGAAGTTTCAAGCCAAAAAAAGAATTTTGTACAAAGCAATCGAATTTTCAACCAAAAAATTTGAATTTTCAATAAAAATAGATTTTTACACCAAAGAGATGAATTTTCTAGCAAGAAAATTAGTTTTTGGCCAAAAAAGCTAATTTCCAGCAGGCTAATTGAATTTTCAACGTTTAGCCAATTAGTCGAATTTTCAACCAGCAAAAATGAATTTTCAATGAAAATGTTAATTTTGAAATAAATGATTGAATTTTCGACCAAATAAATACATTTTTTTCATGAAGATTATTTCTCTACGGGAACAGACAAATTTTCAAAAAAATCATTTTTTCGTGCAAAAGATAAATCTTCAAACAAAAAAATCCATTTTTAAGGAAGTAGTTCAACTTTCAGACAATTAGTTGAATTTTCAACCAGAAAATATGAATTTTCAACAAGAATGTTAATGGCGAGGTTAATTGTTAACCAAATTTTTTAATTTTTCACCAATTTTTTTTTCTCTTACCAAAAAGATAAATTTTCAACGGAAGTGTTGAATTTTCAAACAAGAAGCAACACATTTTTTCAAAAAAATTCGTAAATTTTGAATTAAAAAAGACGAACTTTCGATAATAAAAAAAGTTGATTTTCAACCAAGTTTTCAAATTTTCGAGCCAAAAAGACATTTTCTCTACAAAAAAATGGAATTCGCAGCTCAAAAATGAGAAGTTTTCAATCAAAAATACGAGACAAAAATGGGAAAATAGTCCTTTCTGCAGGACCCGATACTCGTACCGAAAAAATTCCAGCTATATGCTATGGCGCGAAATTCAAATCAACCCGAAAATAATGTAACATAGTAATTTGAAAAACTAAACATTATTTAAATATTGATTCACTGTTATCAGAATTATATCAAATTATAATGAGGTAGAAAGAAAATCATGTTAAATGGTAATTCAGAAACTTGAAAATAATGACAAATTGTAATTCAGAAAAATAAAAGTTAGAACAAAAAGTAATGCAGACAAACAAAAATTACGTAAATTGACAATTACCATAAATAAAAAATATAGCAAATTGCTATTCGGTCAACTGATTCAAGGTAAAATAAAGATTAGGGAAAATGGAATTTAGGAAATATTGATGCACGTCCCTGCCGAGGGATGGACTTTTCATATCGCCGATAAAAATCCCATGGAAAAAATATATCGTGATAGTGCGCTCGATAAAAAGCTCGCGCTTGACCGGCGTTTTCAAAGCGTCCATATTGATAACATAAAACTGAGGGAGCGAGTGAAACGCGAGTGGTACGAGTCAGTCCGTCAGCCGGGGGTGGTTATGGTTTTACTTCCACGATATATGGCCAGTCGAGTAATACACTGAACTTTTACGAGCGGCGCTTGACCCCTTTATAGATATGGTTTCGTACCATCGACGCTTAAGTGTCTTTTGAAGACCTTCGCTGTAAATATCGTGTTTCTCTTTTTCATTAAAAATTTTTACTTAACGACTTGCTTCGCCTCACAAGATAAAGATCTTACAAAGTTCTTTTAAAATCGAAATGAAATCAGATACACTACCGCCGGAAATGCTGACTTTGAAACGTGAATAATCTTCCGGAAAAAAGTGACAAACTTTTTTAACCCTAGAACCGCACACATATATTAAACTTACACGAATCGTATACGTGGGTCCGTGAGACCCGTGCACCTTCGCGCGATGATTGTGACGTCCCTGTTGATCCGATTTACACTTTTTTTTTTAGAAATGTTTATTAGGATCTTTAGAATAGAGCTAAGCATTATTGGATCATTTTGAATAATTTTAGGATAAAAACTGAATTATTTGTAAAAAAAAAACTAGAAGGGGTCGTCAAAAATCGTGCTTTACAACAAAAAATGCCACATTCCCATGTTTTGTTTAACTGCAAAAGGTAATAGTAGGGTTTGAAGAGGAAATATGGAAGATGGAGAAAAAAATACTTTGAACTTATTCTTTTCAAAAAGTGTATTTATTGAGTTTACACACATAAGTCTCTGAGACCCTTGACTTTGTTTGGATGATCGGCAAAAACCTAAACTGAATTTACATTGGTGGGAGAAGTGCTTTTTCGAAGAATTGTGGAGAGAAGCGACGAAAGTCACTTTCTCGATGGGTCTGTGAGACCCACTGTGTGGTTCTAGGGTTAAGAAACTGTTGGAAAACTTAGGAGCCGTACTTAAATTACGTAACGGATTATAAACACTCTCTGAGACCCCCCCCCCCACTCTTTCTGTGCGTAATTTTTATTTTTCAAGAATGTTTTACTAGTTATTGCTAGTAGAATTAGGCAGGGTGTCCGAGAACTTCATTTAAAAATTTCCTTATTTTTCCTTGTCTAATTCTTCTTTTTCCTTGATCATTAATATTTAAATACCAGCATTTTAATCTTGGAATACTTTTAATATAGAATGTTTTATGAACGAAAAAAACAGTATTTCAGATGAAAATTTAAAATTTTCAAATTTAGAAATTTATTTTAAACAAAAAAATGTCTTTTCTACTATAAAAGATGGTTCTTGAACAAAATACTTGAATTTTCAACAAAATAATAAATTTTTCAACAAAATAGTTGAATTTTCAACATAGAAATATAATTTCCTAACAAGGAGTGTTATAGTTTATGTATATCCCAATCAAAAAACATGAAATTTATACCAAAAAAAATTTTTATTGAACCAAAAAGACGAATTTTCCACAAATAAAGATTTGTCACCAAAGGGAGAACATTTCACCTAAATTGTTGAACCTTCAAGCCAACAGACGAATTTTCTCTACAAAAATTGAATTTACAAACAAAAAATATGAATTCAGCAAAAAATTATTTTTCCAGGAAACTGGTGCATTTTTACCCGAAAAATGAAATTTTAAACCAAGAAAATTATTTTTCTTTACCAAAAAAGGTAAATTTTCAACTAAAAAGGATCAATCTTGAAAAAATAGAAAAGTTACGTTTTCAGTTAAAAAATTAATTTGAAACCAAAAAAATATCTTTGCCGCTAAATAGTTGAATGTTGAACTAGACATAAGCCTTCAATACAAAAAAAAAAAATTTCAACAATGTAGTTTAACTTTTATTCGAATAGTTGAATTTTCAATTTAAAAAGATAAATTTCCAACAAAATAGTCAAACTTTCAACCAAAAAGATGAATTTTGAACTAAAAATATAACTCTTCAAACCAAAAAAAGAAATGATTTCTTAACAAAGTGATTCAATCAAATCTTCCAAATAAAATAGTTGAATATTGACAAAAAGATAAATAAAAAAAAAGTTGAATTTTCTGTTAAAAAAGATTTTAGTTGACTTTTCACGATGAAAATATGAATTTTCAATCAAGAAATACGTTTCTACGAAGAAAATTGAGTTTTTAATCCAAAAAGACGAATTTTTACCTAAAAAGGATGACTTTTTAACAAAATTGCTGATTTCTCGACCCAATAGTTGCATTTTTGTGCAAAAAAGATGAAATTTCTCTTAAAACAGATGAATTTTGATTTAAAAAGTAAACCAATTAAAAAAAAAAAATAGTTGAATTTTCATCCCGAAAAGATTCCAGTTGACTTTTCAAAATCAAAATATGAATTTTTAACAAAAAATAAGTTTCTACGAACAAAATTGAATTTTTCATCCAAAAAGACGAATTTCTCCAACCAAAAAGGATGGATTTTTAAAGAAATAGTTTAATTCTCTACCAAATAGTTGAATTTTCATCATCAAATGCTTTCAGTTCATTTTTTAACACCAAAATATGGATTCTAAACAAAAAGGAAATTTTTTAAGAAATAGTAAAATTCTCAAAAAAAGAGTACAATTTTCAACCAAAAGTATGACTTTTTAACAAAATAGTTTTATTTTCAATCAAACAGTTGCATTCTTATCCAAGAAATATAAAATTTCTCTTAAAACAGATGAATTTTTTATGAAAAATTTTTTTTTGTAATAGTTGAATTTTCGTCGAGAAAAGATTTTAGTTCTCTTTTTAACATCAAAATATGAAATTTAAACGAAAAGTAAATTTTTTCTACAAAATAGTTAAATTTTCAACAAAACAGCAGAATTTTCAACCAAAAAGTATGACTTTTCAACAAAATTGTTGAATTTTAAACCAAAAAGTTGCATTTTTATCTAAGAAAGATGTAATTTCTGCTAAAGCAGGTGAATTTTGAAATCAGAAAGAAAAATTTTCAAAAAGATGTTGAATTTTCTTCCAAAAGGATTTCAATAGACTTTTCTACAAAAAATACAAAGTTTAAACAAAAAGTAAATTTTTTAGGATATAGTTGAATTTTCAACAAAGGAGTTGCCTTTTAAATTAAAAAGACAAATTTTCAGAAAAAATATTTTTCATCCAAAAAAGATTTTAGTTGACTTATCAGCAACGAAATATGAATTTTAAACAAAACGTTAATATTATACGGAAAGAGTTTGAATTTTTAACCCAAAAAGACGAATTTTTAACAAAACAGTTGAATTTGCAAAAAAATGATGTCTTTTCAAGGAAATTGTTAAATTTTTAACTAAATAATATATGAGCCCTGATAAAGATATTTTCGACTCTTTGATGAGATTATACCACTGGAGAAGTTTAAAAAAAATGCAAGAATTTCGCGAATTTTTTACCTTGACTTCAACTCATGACATGACCTAGGCAAGTTGCAGAAAAAAATATGAACTTTATACCACACAGCCTTTGAAGAGTCGACTTTAATTTAGGCTGATAAAATTGAAAATATCTTCACGGGTTCTCGAGATATTACTGAAAATATCCAAACGTGTCTGCGTCGAATTCCAGTCGCTCATGCACCGAAACTGGCTGACGCCGGTCAGCCAGCTGTCAGCCGCGGTCAGCCATCCTGGCTGCTTGAGCGACTGAAACTCGACGCAGACACGCTTGGGCGTTTTCAGTCATATCTCGGGAACACATAAAGATTTTTGAATTTTTATTTGCCCTAATTAAAATTAAGACTTCGAGGAATATGTGGTGCAATTTTTAGATGTTTGATACAATTTTCCAAGGTCAGGCAATGAGTTGAAATCAAGGTACAAAATTCTTGAATTATTTAAACTTCTCACTGAGTTTGACTGTATTATAAAATGAATTTTTGGTTGAATGAAAAATTCATGGGAGTTTTCCTGAACAGATTTTCAAGAATAATAAAAAGGTCTGATCTGATTTCAAAAGCAAAAATGATGAAGAGAAATTTCATGAAAGTATTAATTTCAGAAAATCTATCTCAAATCCATATCTGCTCAACAAGAAAATCGAAATATTTTTTATTGATCCTTTTCTTTTTGGTTGAATAGTCTACTACTTCATTTTTGGCGGAGATTCATCTTTTTGTGTTAAGAATGCAACTTTTTTTTTAAATTAGCTTTTTTTTTAATTCAACAGTTTTGTTAAAATTTGTTTTTCTTTCCTGACAGAAAAATGTTTCTTGGTTGAAAATTCAACACATTTGTTGAAATTTCATCACTTTGGGTAAAAATTTATATCATTTTGGTTTAAAATGCAACTGATTGGAAATTCAATTATTGTAATGAAAATTTAACAAATTTATTCAAAGGTTATTATTTTTTGTGGAAAATTCAACTGTTTTGTTTCCTTCTTGACTGGCAAATCTTTTTTTGTTGAAAATCCAACTGTTTACTTGGAAATTAATCTGTTTTGGTTGAGGATAAAACTGTTTGATTGGCAATTTCTCTTTTGTAGGTGAATTAAACTATTTTTTATTAAAAATTATTTTTTTTTGGTAAAATTATCAACTTTGACATTTTTTTGAGAATTGAAATATTCCACTTATGGTACAAAATTTCTCTTTTTCAGTTGAAAATTCATTTCTTTAGTTAAAAACTACTTTAAAAAGAACTACCTGGTTGAAAGTTTAACTAATATGTTGAAAATTAATGTTTTTGGTTGAAGATTAATCTTTTCGGTTGAAAATGTAACTATTCTATTGGAAATTCGTTTATCTTGCTTGTAATATAAATTTTTGGGTAAAAATGAATTATTCCAGATTTGGTAGAAAATCTATCTTTTTTGGTTGTTAAAAATTTATCTTTGCTGTTATAATATTCATCACTTTTTGCTTAAATTTTATTATCATTTCTAGTAAAAAAGCCTTTTTTTTAAATTCAATCAAAATTAATCAGGGTTGTTCAAGGATTTTAACATTTGGTTGGATGTTACCTTTTTTATTAAAAATTCAATAATTTTATTGCAGTTCTTTTCTTTCTTGATTGGAAAATGTTTCTTGGTTGAAAATTTAATACTTTAGTTAAAAAATCATCTCTTTGGGTAGAAATTTTTATCTTTTTGTTTAAAAATGCAACTGCTTGGTTGTAAATCTAATTATTTTGATCGAAATTGAACAAATTTATTTAAAATTTATCACTGAAAAATCTTTCTTATTTAAAAATGCAACTATTTTGGTGGAATTTTTATATTTTTCAGTCAAAAATTCAACTCTTTACTTGAAAATTAATCTGTTTGCGTTGAGGATTCATCTACTTGGTTGAAAATTTGTCTTTTTTAGTGGAATTAAATTGTTTTATATTTGAAATTAATGTTTTTTATGATTGGAAATTTCAATTTTTTCTTTTTTAGTTGAAAATTCTTCTACTTGGTATAAAGTTGAAAGAATTCGTTAAAAATAATTTATTTTGGTTCAAAATTCATCTCTTTGTTTCAAAAACTGTTCCAGTTATTTTACTTATTATTTTAATTGAAAATTCACCTTCTTTGGTTAAAAGTTTTATTATTTGGTCGAAAATTTAATTATTTTGATCGAAATTGAATGATTTTGAAGGAAAATCATATCATTCGGTTTAAGTTACAAATTAACTTGAGGATTCATCTTTTTCGTTGAAAATTAATTTTTTCAAATGAAAATTCAATTATGACATTAATTATTGAAAAATAATCTTTTTCAGTTGAAAATTCGTATATTTTATTCAAAATTTGTCTTTTTTGGTAAAAAATTAATCTTCTTGGTTGAAAATTTACCTCTTGGTTCCAAATTGCACTATTTTCTCGAAAATTGATTTTTTTTGTAGCTGAAAATTTATGTATTTTGGTAAAAATTCATCTTTTGGTTTTAAATTAAAAAATTTTTTTTGATTTTTTTTTCTTAATTTCGTCTATTAAATTTTCCATTGAGAATTCATATTTTTGAATGAAAATTTTATTATTTGGTTGAAAATCAACTTTTTTCTTGAAAATTCGACTTTCTGGCTTGAAACTTCAACAATTTGGTTGATTTTTTTCTGTCTTGACTGCAAATTCAACTATTTTGTTGAAAATTTTTTTTTTGGTTGAATGTAACTGTTTTTTTATCAATTAAAATTTGAAATTTTGAAGTTTTTTCGGATTTGAATTGTGTGGAACTGTTTTTTATTAAAAATAAATACATTTTTTGGTAGCAATGTCAACTATTACATTTTTTCTAAAGTGATCTCTTTTCGTTCAAATTTATTCTTTCAATTAAAAAAAAAATTCATGTGTTTCGTTAAAAATTCGTCTTTTTCTTGGTGAAAAATTATCATATCGGTTGAAAATTCATCTCTTTGGTTTCAAATGTTCCTATTTTGTTGCAAATTCGTCTTTTTTTGTTGAATTCAACTGAACCTGATTCAAAAGGAAAATCTTTTTTGTTGAAAATGTTTTTTTTGTGTTAAGGATTCATAATTTTAGTTGAAAATTCATCTTTCTCGATGACTTTTTGACTATTTTGTTAATAATTTTTTTCTGGTTAAAGATTCATTGTTCTAAATAAAAATTTAACAATTCCATGTTTGATTCAAGATGTATATCTTCCAGTTGAAAATTCAACTCTTTGGTTGGATATTTCTTTTGTTTATTTGAAAATTCGTGTATTATGTTGAAGATATATCTGTTTTTGTTAAAAATTGATCCTTTTTCATTGAAAATTCATATATATTTTTTTGAAAATCCAACGGCTACTAAAAATTTTTCTGTTGGTCTTAGAATATTGTAAATCCTCTATTAGTAGAAGTCATAACCAAGTAAATTCAAATAAAACACTTTTAGAAAGAAATAATTAATTATCAGCGCCAAAAAGATTCATAGCCCAAAATAGAAAAGCTGAAATTTTTCTTCTACACAGAAATTCAAAATTTTTTGAAACATTCTATGACTTAGAAATATTATGTGGGTCATGGCTAACCTATGACTTTTATTAAAAAGAGTATCAACCATCACTCGGAAGTTATGAATAAAGTTTTCTAAAAATTTAATTTGGATATATGTATATATATATATGTATATATATATATATATATATATATATACATATATATTTATAAACAACAAAGGTAACTGGAAAAGTAACGATAGTCACTTTTCTTGGGAAATGCAACTAAGAAAGAGTTATATTTTGAATAGGTGACTATAACGATAACTAGAAGACAAATTTTGAGTTTTTTTTTGTTCCGAATTTGATACATAGAAAAAAGGAAAAAGAAAAGAAAAAATGAAATAAGAAAAAAAAGAAGAAACAAGAAATTAAGAAATAAACACTAATCGCAAGATTGATTCCAATATGCAGAGTTGCTTATGAATATGCATAAGATTTATTAAAATTGAGGGTCTACCTTAATTTTTCGAATGATGCTTGCCTTCAATGTTGTTTAAAGCATGTTTTGATACACAAATTTTCCAAAAATTTTGAGAAGAAGACTAAACTTCAAAGATAAAATTTCAGGAGAAAGATGGATTTCATCAGAAAGTCCCATTCAAAATAGCATGAAAAAATATAATCTAGTTGGGTAACTTTGGATCATAATTGATACTATAGGATAAAAACGTTATCTGATTTTATTGAAAGCTTTTTTTGCTTTTCTCATCAATCTTGAACATGCGTACATAATTTATCACAAAAAGGCCATAATGGATGTCTGATGACATTATTCGCGCGTCACTGACCAGGAGGTTCAGAATTGATGAATCGGTCCTTCGAGAAGAGCTTTAGGATTTTTTATCCCTGATGTGCATACTATGCATAAAAAAGTTGTATCAACATCATTTTTGGTGATTGAATGTTATCGAAGATTCTAACTTACTAGAGCAGAATTACCGAAGGGTTTTTTATCTATTTTTATTAGCAAGCAAATTAAATTAGAAATTCGTTCTAATTTACACACCACCATGACACGAGCAGATATGTCCGTAATTGATTGACCTCCGACTAATTGATTACGAGTCAAGCATCCGACGGAATTAATTGTGCCTAATTGTCTGCGACGTGATCTCTTTTTCAGTTAAACTCATCTTCAATTAGAAAAATACACGAAGGTATCAGAAAAACTTCCCAGTTTTTCCATTTTTTCTCAGTCTTAGGAACGAAAACATTTTTTTGAAACTATAAGCCACGCTAATGATTTAATGAAAAAAAAATCAAGAAATAAAACATCTGTTGCAGGCTTTAATGCTCTAAAAGCAATGCAAATAAGGAGTTTTTTCACGCATATATAGGAATCCACTTTTTTAAATGAAATTAATTTTTATACTATATTGAATATAATTTTGACTGCTTCATGCCTAATTCTCAATGGAAAATATGAATTTTCAATCAAGTATATTAATTTCGTACAGAAAGAATAGAATTTCCAACTGAAATTATGAATCTTCAAACAGGAAAACTAATTTTTCACAAAGTAGTTCTACTTTTGATCGAATATTTGAATTTTTAACCCAACAAGATGAATTCTCAACGAAAAATGCAATAGTTTGTATTTTAATGAAGCAGATTTCAATTTCAAATAAAAAACAATTGAATTCTCAACTTTCGATTATAAATTGTCAACAAAAAAGTTCTTCATAAAATAGTTCATAATAGTTGAAATCTTGAACCCAAATAGACGAATTTCCAACAAAATGGTTACATTTCGAGTCAGAGAGATGAATTTTCAGTTAGAATTATGAATCTTTACCAACAACAAAAAATGAATTTTCTAGCTAGAGAGACGAATTTTCTACAAAACAGTTAAATTTCAACCATGAAGTATGAATTCTTGACGAAATTGTTGATTTTTCAATAAATAAATAAAATTTTTGATTTAATAATAACATTTCATATCCGAAAATATAAATTTTCAAGAAAAAAATTTAGTTTTCAAACAAATAGTTGAAATTTCAACTGAAAAGGATAAGTTTTAAACAAAATTTATAAAATTAAAAAAAAAATTAATAAAAATAAAATTCTAAACCAATCAACTTCTTCAAAACTTCTTTTCCAACCGGAAAATAAGAATTTTCAAAAGAAAGCTAACTATCACTCAAGAAATATAAATATCGAACAAAATAGTTGAATTTTCAGAGAAAATGGATAATTTTTCAATCAAAAATGAAATTGTTAAATTTTTAGATTAGGAGCTAGTTTTCATTGAAAAAACGAATTTTCAACAGAACGAAAAAGAACAAAATTTGAAAAAAAAATTTTAATCGATTGAATACAACTTGAAAAAATGAATTTTCAACAAAATAGTTGACTTTTTAATTAAAATAATGATTTTTTATAAAAAAAGATCGATCTTCAACAAAATAAATTAATTTTCTGCCAGAAAATTGACATTTTAACTCATACAGGAATAATTTTCAACCTAAAGTGGAAAAGCTACAGAATTAGATAGAAAAATCAATTTTTAACAGAAGAAAATTGAATTTCCAACAAAATATTCAAATCTTCAAATGAATAGTTCAATTTCAAACTACATAGTTGAATTTTCAACCAAAAATATTAATTTTCAACAAAAATATTAATTTTCAAGAAAAAAGTTAATTTTTAAACAAGTACTTTAATTTTCTACCTAATTGTTGAATTTTCAAGCAAAAAATATGAATATTCTACAAAATAGTTGATTTTTTAACTCGAAAATATAAATTTTCATCAAAAATTATTTCAATTTTAAATAAAAGACAGATAAATTTTCAAACAAGCAGTTGCATTTCTAACTAGTGAAGAAAATTATTACTAAAAAAAATGAATTTTCAGAAAAATTGTTGAATTTTCAATTCAAAGGATGAATTCCTAATTAAAATAATAAATCTTCGAAAAATGAATATTTAGGAAACGAGTTCAACATTCAACTAAAGAGTTGAATTTTCATCCAAAAAATTGAAGTTTTAACCAAGAAGATTAATTTCATACAAAAAATATGAATTATAAACAAAAAACATGAATTTTCGACTGAGTACTTGAACTTTGGATAAAAAAAATGAAATATCAATCAAATGTTTGAATTTTCAACCAAACAATATAAATTTATAACAAAAAATCGAATGGTTACATTATTATCATCAGAAAAATTAATTGTAAAAAAATGAATATTCTTCAAGGTTTAACTTAAGAGTTGATTTTCCAACCAGAGGGATTAATTTCACATGAAAAAATATGAATTATCAACAAAATACATTAATTTTCGACTAATTACTTGAATTTTCACATAAAAAATATGAATTTTCAAACGAATGTGCAAATTTTCAACTAAACAATATTTTTATCCAAAAATAGAAGAGTTAAATTTCCAGTAAATGAAATTAATTTTCAATAAAAGAAAGGAACTTTTGGAGAAATAATTTGATTTTCAACAAAAGAGACGAATTTTCAACTAAAATAATGAATCTTAAAAATTGAATATTGCAGAGAAGAGTTCAAAGTTCAACTAAAGAGTTGAATTTCCAACAAAAAATATTAATTTTATAAAAAAATATGAATTATCTACGAAATATTAATAATCAATTATTAATAATTGACTAATTTCTTGAATTTTCAAACAAAAAGTTTTATTTTTAATTAGATGTTTAAATTTTCAACTAAACAATAGAAAAAATTGTAACCAAAAATGGAATAGTTACATTTTCATTAAATAGAACTAATTTTCTACAAAAATTCATTCTTCGAGATAGTTTGATTTTTAACAAGTAACGAATTTTCAACCAAAATAATGAATCTTGAATGAATCTTCAAGAGAAGAGTTCAGCGTTCAAGTAAAGAGTTGCATTTCAATCAAAAAGATTAATTTTATATAAGAAATATGAATTATCAACAAAATACATAAATTTTGTAAATAAAAAGATGAATTTTCAATCAAAATTTTAAATTTTCAACTAAAAAATATAACAAATTTTTAACCAAAAATGGAATAGTTACGTTTTTGGTAAAGAAAATTACTTCTCAACCAAAAAAATGAATTTTCAGAAAAATAGTTTTTTTTCAACAAAAGAGACCAATTTTAAAATAAAATATTGAATCCTAAAAAATAAGTATTCAATAGAAGAGTTCAACGTTCAACTAAAGAGTTGAACTTTCAACCAAAAAGATACATTTTCAATTAAATTTTTAAATTTATAACTAAACAATACATAATTTCAACCAAACATTAAATTGTTAAATTTCCAGTTAAAAAGATGAACCTTCAACTAAAGAAATGAATTTTCAAGAAAGATTTTCAACCAAGTAATTTAAGTTTTGACCAAAAAAGATACTTGATATTTGATACTAAATTAACATACTATTTGTTACCAGTACCAAATATTTTTACCCAATTATTCATCGCTCGACTCACGGTTACATGAAATTACATTTATATTTCGTATTTGAAAATGAAAGGGAAGTCAGCTTCAGTGTCACGTGATATTTTGAGTTTTTCACCCAAATGTCAAATTGTCACAAGAGGAAGAACTGAGTCAAAAAAATACTGAAAATAGCGTCACCTAATATGTGCACCATTCCTCATTTAGCATAAATAATTTTAAATTTGGTAAAACCTTTCGGAAGTCACCCACGAATATATTTGCATGTCAACGTGCTTATGGTTCCCCCGATCCGCTGGGACGCTAGGTCAGCAAACTCATCCCCAAACCTTGCTAGCCCCATATTTCCATACCGATTTCACGGCTGCCGCCGGGTCCCTTTTATAAAACATGCGCCCAAATATTTATGAAGTTGTAACCGTTATTTTGATAAGCGTACTCAAATTGAGATCGGTCCGATTTTGACAAGGGAAAGGGGGTCGAGAGTGCGAATATAAACGCGTCGACGCTTCTCCCCCGGGGGATGAAGCTAAGATCGTACTTCTGTACTCCAATATCAATATTAGGGTGAGTTCATGTGGGGAAAAGCTCTCGCATATGTGGAGAAAAGCTTTGCGAAACTTTCTAGAGTCGAATCGATGCTTCAAAAGTTACCTGAAAAATTTATCCTATCCACCTTACACCTATATACCTATCAACCTTACACCTATATACCTACCTATAATGTACATACATACCTATTTTATATTTTTCAACAGAGCAAGTCACGCTTACCCCGAAAGGGAAATGGCTTAATTGTATAATAATAATAATAATGATAATGTTTAGGTGAACTTAAAACTTCATGGAGATCAAGAATCTGGAATAAAAAATTCCGAGATCTCGGGTCGAGAATCTGCTAACAATTCATTTTTTTGATTGAAGGTTCATCTCTTCAACCGAAAATTTAACTAGTTAATTTTTCATTGAAAATTTATATTGTTTAGTTGAGAATGCAAACATTTGATTGAAAATTTATCTCTTTTATTTGAAAATTTAAGTATTTAGTCGAAGACTCATGTATTTTGTTGATAAATCATATTCGTTGTATAAAATTAATCGTTTTCGTTGAAAATTCAACTTTTTGATTGAAAATTCAACCCTTTAGTTGAATATTGAACTTTTTTCTGAAACATTCCATTTTTCTGAGATTCATTATTTTAGTTGAAAATTCATCTCTTTGTTTTAAGATTGAACATTTTTCTGAAAATTCATCATTTTTTTGGTTGAGAATTAATATTTTTTACTGAAAATGTAGCGATTTTTTTTCGGTAAAAATTTATATTGCTTAGTTAACAATTCAAACATTTGATTGAAAATTCATTTTTTCATTTAAAAATTTCAGTATTCATTTGAAAATTTATGTATTTTGTTGATAATTCATATTTTTGTATAAAATTGATCTTTTTGGTTGAAAATTCAACTTTTTGATTGAAAATTCAACCCTTTAGTTGAACATTGAACTTTTCTCTCAAATATTCATTTTTTTAAGATTCATTATTTTTAGTTGAAAATTGATCTCTTTCGTTGAAAATTAAACTCCTTTTGTAACAATTAATAATTTTTCTGTTTGAGGATCAATTTTTTTTATTGAGAATGTAACTATTCCATTTTGGTTGAAAATTTAAACTGCTTAGTTGAAAATTCAAACATTTCATTGAAAATTCATTTTTTTTTTCATTTGAAAATTCAAGTACTCAGTCAAAAAGTCATTTATTTTGTTCATAATTCATATTGTTTGTATAAAATTAATCTTCTTGATTCAAAAATTCAACTTTTTGAATGAAAATTCATTTTTATTTTCATTTTTTAAAGATTTATTTTTTTAATTAAAAATTCATCCCTTTGATTGAAAATTCAACTATTTTTCTAGAATATCTTTTCTTTTTAGAATTATATTTTGTCACTAAAAATGTAATCATTCCATTTTTGCTAGAAAATTAATCTTTTCTTGTCGAAAATTCATGAATTTATTAAAAATTCGTCTTTTTTTGGTCAAAAATCATCTCCTTAGTTGAAAATTCCTCCGTTTTTGGTTAGAAATGCAACTACTTGGTTCAAAATTAATCTGCTTGGTTTGAGGGTTCAACCATGTTGCTAGAACATTAAAGTATTTGTTTAAAAATTAACTTTTTTGATGAAAATTTATATTTTGTGTCTCGAATTCAACTAGTTTGTCAGAAAATTAAACTATTTGATCCAAAGTCAACTATCTATTCAAATATTCAAATATTTTGCTGGTAACTCGTTTTTTTATGAAAATTTATTTTTTTTATCTGAAAATGTAACTATTCCCTTTTAGGTTAAAAATTAATTTATTTTGTTAAAAATTAATTTATTTTGTTAAAAATTAATCTGTTTGGGTACGAAATTAATCTTTTTAATTGAAAATTTATCATTTTGGTTGAGAGGGCGACTATTTTTCGAAAATTCATTTTTTTTTAGTTTTATTCAATTGGTTGAAAATATGCAGTTTTTGGTTTGTTTGTTGAAAATCAGTTCTCAAACTGAAAATTTAATGATTCTATTTTTGGTTGAAAAATGATCTCTTTTCATTAGAAATTCATTTTTATTGATTACAAATTAGCTTTCTTCTTGAAAATTCAACATTTCTTTTGAATTTTTTTTTCTTCCATCATTGAGTAATATTTTTTGGCAAAATTTGATGCACACTCTCTGCTCAGTGTGTTCCGTTATTCTGAAATGTGGAGCGTACATTGTTGAATATTTAAGAAACTGCGTATAATTCCTTAAATAATTCTTTGAAAATCTCCGTGATACATTTTTAATTTCAAAATGTATTAATGAGATACACGATTTCCATGCTTATAAACAATATTTTTCTTCAATAAATTTTTAAAATAAAAATGTACCGAGAAGATTTTGTAGAGAATATTACAAGGAACGGAAGAATCTCTACAACATAAAAATTTAATAAGAATTGCAATTTTCACCTCGATAGGAAGTAAACACATTTAACTGATTTACAGAAATCGTATTTTTGGTTTTGATTATTCCACAATTTGAAAAGAAAATTCGACAATTCAATAACAAGTTGATCTACTTTAATAAGAAATCATTTTTTCCGTTACTCATCATTTTATTTAGAAATTTATTTATGTAATTAAAAATTTGCTCATTTTGTTAAAAACTCATTTTCAAAAATTGAAGCTTAATTCTTTTAACTGAAAATTCAATATTTCATTTTTTATTTAACTGCTTAATAGAGAATTATTGTATTTTCTTGAAAATTCGTCTTTCTTGTAGAAAATTATTCGTCTTGGTTGAATATTCAACTATTTAGAGGAAATACATATAATTCGTTTAAAATTCGTACTTTATTGTAGAAGTTCAATTTTTTGTTGTTAAAACTTGATCTGTTTCATTCGAGGATTTAACTATTATGTTGATAATTTGTCGTATTTGATTAAATTCCACAGTTTTTATTTGAGAATAAAATATTTTTTTTATATCAACTATTACGTTTTCGTTGAAAATTGTATTTTCAAATTGAGAATTTAACTTCAAGGTTTATCTATTTAGTTGAAAAATGAACTACTTAGTTGAAAATTCGTCTGCTTTTATTTCAGATTAATTTTGAAAACTGAGAATTCAACTTTTTTTCGGTTCAACGATTTCATTAGAAAGTTGTCTTTCTTGATTGAAAATTAACCCTCTTGGTTGACAATTCAATTATTTGTGTGATTTTGAAAATTCAACTAATTTGGTTAAAAATTTTTGTATTTTGTTGAAAATTTGTCTTTATAGTAGAAAATTAATCTTCTGGGTTGAAAATTCATCTTTTTCAGTGTAAATTAAATTATTTGTTTGAAAATTCAACTGTTTTGTAGTAACCTCGTATTTTGGCCTAAAAATTCAACATTTTGTATGAGTTTTTTTTTCTTTATTGACTGAAAAATCTTTCTTGGTTGAAAATTCAACTCTTGTTGAGAATTCGTTTTTTTGATTTGACCATTTGAGGTGACTAAAAATTGAAACCAAGGGTATATAAAAGTATGAATGTGAATTTAGCAATCTCAATATTGTCACAGAATGAAACAAATGGTTTGGAAATTATTTGGAATGAAAGAGACCATAGGGGTTGCGACTTAGTGAACTTCAAAGATAAATTGAATCTACTGATCACAGTTTAGTAATATTAAAATCAAAATAAAGAAAATAAAAAAAACTTTACTTAACTTAAACGTGCCCCTAACTTTGGGGAGACTTAAAATAGAAAACAAAAAAGAGCATAGAGAATAGAAAAAAGCATAGGGGTTGCGACTTAGAAGACTTTCCAACTGAATCTTAGTCCAGTTTTTACAAAATCAAAATCGAAATAAAAAAAAATAGCATTTCATGCATTGCCCCCAACTTCGAGGAGACTACAAATAAATAAAAATATATAAAAGTATACAGGTGGATGTAGTAATCTCGATATTGTCACGGGATCAAGCAAATTGTTAGGAGATGATTCGGAATGAAAGAGACCATAGGGGTTGTGACTTAGCAAACTTTAAAACTGAATCGAATCAACTGATCACAGTTTAGTAATATTTCTACTTCGAGGGGAGGACCGAGTTGGAAAATGACAGACATTTTAATAAATTTAAAGCGGCTTAATCGCTTATGCATGCAGGATCGCGGATTTGTCTCGCGTAAGCTGAGAATGTCCACGTGCGCAGTCTGCACCTACATTCGTATTTCCCGTTCGAAGTATGTGCAGAGACTATAGTACGACCCCTCCTCTAAAACTACCCCGTACACCAGAAATGGCACGCGTGGGGTGGCTATGCACGTGTTCTTGGGGTGTCCGCCCTTTGCACATTTTGTTCGCGCAAGGTGCCACCCTGCTTTGTGTATAATTCTCATTTGTTATAGTGAGCGGTTCCTAAGTCGCTAATCAAACATAACAGTAGCTCCTTTTTCAAAAATATACTCTAAAAATATCTCCCTCAAATTTATTCGAATTGGAAAAAAATAGTCAAAAGAAGGTTTCGTAGTCTATTAGGACGTTAATTAAGTTTCTCCAACCTCCCCTCTAATAATTTTCGTCTCCTACTCCCCCTTATTACCACTCACTCCCTGCTGCCCCTCCTCAAATTTCACCCCTCGCAATCCCTCCCTTTCCCAACTTCTTCCTCCTCTATTTCCTCCTATTATCACTTTCCGCTAACCTTCGCTTACTCCTATCCTCCAGTCATCACTTTCCCTCCCCTAAATTCACCCTTGATAACCCCTCTCGTCTTCAACTTCTTCTTTCTCTACTTCCTCGTTTCCTCACTTCCCAACTAAAACTTCCCTTCCCATACTTCCCTTCCTTCGTCATCACTTTCCGTCATCTCACTTTACTTTTCTTATCCAATCCCTTCACCAACTGCTTCCTCCTTTGCTACTGTTCTCACTTTCCCAGCTAACACTTTCCTTCCACTAGTTCCTTACCACAATCATTACTTTCTGTCCCCTTACCCTTCCCAACCCTTTACTGATTACTTCCTCCTCTACTTCTCACTTTCTGCACCTCTTCAGTTAACACTTTCATTTACACCGCCACACACTTTCTCTTTCCTCACTTAACCCTTCGCAAACCCTCCCTTTCCAACTTCTTCATCCTCTTATTCGCCCTTTCTTTACTTTCTCAGTCATCACATTCCCTCCCGTCACTTCACCGTTAGCGACCCCTAACTTCCCCAACATCTTGCTCCTCTACTTGCCCTTTCAGTCACTTTCTCAGCTAACAATTTCCTTCAACTACTTCCCTTCTTCAGTCATCATTCTTCCTTCTCTACACACCTGCACTAACCTACTAGCTCTCCCTTCACTTCCCCCACTAATCCTCCTCACTTCCAATCATTTCCTCTACTTCCCTTTACTTCCTCTACTTTCCCTCCTTGATTTTCCCTTCATCTGCTCTACTTACACTTCCTTATTTTTCCTCAGCTCTTCTAATTTCTCTCCCCTCATCACCCCTTAGTTCCCCTACTTCCTTCCCTCCCTTCATTTATGCTCTCTTAATATACTTTCTCTCTCATTAATGTTCCTTCTGAAACCCAACATTTCTCTTCACGATAAGCCATAGAATGCAAATCAAAAATTACTTTTTGAATTTCGCGCCATAAGTATGTTTTATAGGGTCTTGAAAACCTCCATAAATGAAAAATTGGGTTTCACGAGTTTTTGACGTTAATTATAATTTTTCGCGGTTTTTCAGTGCAAATTGCTCCTAGTAAATGAAATATTACTTTCCACTCATAATTAGAGATTTAAATAAATATTTCAAACAATTTATTATTGTTTATTGAAATTTCCTCTGAGAATAGAGTTAGAAAGTCATAGTTTTTTTGTGCAATCTTTCATTTTTGTTGTCCCCTTCGATTATAGTTAGGTAATAATTATTTTGAGTAGAAAAAAATAATTATTTAAACAATTTATTATTGCTTTTAATAATATAATCTTTGAATTATACCAGAAAGTTGCTGTCTTTTGGAATTTTTAACTTTCGTCCTCTTCTCACTTAGATTGTGTTAATAATTATTTCAATTGGATAAAGTATTTGTTTAAACAATTAATTATTGTTTACAGAAAATTCTTCTGGGAATAGAGTTAGAAAGTCGCAGGTTTTTCTGAAATTTTTGACGTGCTTTCAACTTTTTAGTCAAGTCGAGGCAATATTCAAATAACACAGAAATACTTGTTTCAACAATATATTATTATTTATAAAAATATTCTCTTAAAATAGTGGTAGAAAGTAATAGTTTTTTCTGCAATCTTTCACTTTTTTGTCCACTTTTTGATGATAGTTAGGTAATAACTATTTTGAGTAGAAAAAAAATAATTATTTAAACAATTTATCATTGCTTTTAATAATATTATCTTTGAATGATACTAGAAAGTTGCTGTTTTTCTGGAATTTTTAACTTTTATCCACTTTTTACTTAGATTGTGGTGATAATTAATGAAATCAAACAAATTCTTTGTTCAAACAATTAATTATTTTTTAAAACCTTTTTTTCTTAGAGAAATGCTAGAAAGCTGCGGTTTCTTCCGAAATTTTCAACTTTTATTTGGCTTTTTCGCTATAAACAAATAATAAATAAACATGAAAAAGAACCATTTTGTTAAGCAATCTCTTTCTTTTGTGAATCCTTTTTTTTTGAAATAACAAATAAATAATGATTCATTTCCCTTCTGTTTCAAACTAGACTGTATGACAATTAATCATTTGATTGATATCTTTTTAATTTATTTATATTTATTCATTATTATTATTTTTGTTGGATTTTAAAACAATATTCTTATAGGTTATTGGCAAATCCACTCTTTCCGCCTGCTTCTGATTATTTTATTCTTTGTTCTTATCTCCATTGTAAGATAGCGTTTTTGTTTAAATTAATACATTTCAAAACATAAGCAAAAACTAAAATTACTTCATTTCGAAAAAAAAGATTAATGATTGCCTCAAATGTAAAAAAAAGTATTGCGAATAATAGACGAAATTTATACTTCCGTGAAATTTTTGTTGTCATTTACTGTATTTATCTGTAGGTTCCTGTAAAAATAGTTTCAGTGTTTTCTACTTTTTTTAAAGAATGTTTCCCTCTGGTTTAAAATTACTTTTGATAGATAGTGGATATGAAGGTTTCATTTACATGTAAAAAAAGTTGAATTACTGAAATTACTGCTCTTGCTCTGTCATCATACGATACAGTTATCATCGAATTAAAACTCCTTAAATACCAATACCTGACCCATTTCAAAAAGATCTTCAAACTTGAATGATTTTAGACTATAACATTTAAAATTAAACAAGTTTGTGAAATTCAGACGGTAAATATCTTCCAAATGGATCAGTGTCGAAAACGGAAAACATCAGGAAGATTCAGAATTTCAGAATCACACAGAAAAATATTTGTTTCAAATTAAAGAACCCATTTCTTCAGCATAATTTTCTTGATTTAATCGAAAATAACTTCTACTTGTCCAAATGACAAGGTTACATCTCGGAGAGATTGCAAGAAAAGGTGCTAACCATAACGGAGTTTCGTAGCTAAAAAATCCCACATAAATTCTATTGCGGACATCAGCGGCCTCAACTATGTAGCACCTTTTCATTAGGTCTCTCGAACATAGCACTTCTTCATTTGTTGAAATTCAAGAATTTTAAATCAGACTAAAATGAACTTCAAAATCCCATTTAACGTTCAATAATCAAGTCAATATATAGAATTCCTGAAAATAAAACAAGAATTCAACGATAAAATTTGGACAACCACCACAAAATGCTCCTACTGCAATTCCAACGTTTCGGTGCTCACACAGCACCCTTATCAAGGCAAGAAAAATTGAAACAGGTGGGAACAGCGACCAAGCAACGACGCTATCTCCTCGATACCTGAGATCTGAATGTGGGTCAATAGGCTAATCCGTCACGACAAACAAGAAATAAGAGAAAGACAAGGCTCATGAAAACTGAATGTAATTAATCATACTTGAACAACTTTTGTTTAATTTATCTAAATCAGTTTTTAAATTAATAGAGGACTTATTTTGTTTTTTTAATATAAAGCATTTCCATGTCTTCTCTCTCTCCCTCTCATTACTTTCATTATGTAAAATTTCAACATTATCCCAGTCAAACTCATGGTCAACATCAACAAACCCTCTCGTATGTCTAGCAAGAACACTCTTATAACAACGTCCTAAACGAACATCACTTTTTTCCTCCACCCTAGTATGAAGAAGTCTGCCAGCCAGTCTGTCCCACGTAAGTCATCTTACAGATCTTCCAAGTGATCTTGTAAACCACACCACCCTTTTCAAGTTTATCTAAAGGATCTTTCCCAAAAGTTATTATTGAATCCATTTTAAATGGTATACGGAAAATAGTATGTATATTAAATTTTGTCAACATGAATTGAATAGTTTTAGAAATTTGACCAAAAAAAGGAAGAAAGAAAGTATTAAAAGATAAAAAGCATGAGAACAAATTTTCTATTTTGATTGATCAACAAACTAATATTCAAGAGCAAAATTTGAATTTACACCAAATTTTTGAAGAAGATAAGGATCCTTGGTTTGTGAATTTAGCAAATATTCAAATTCCTGATTCAGTGACATATATATTCTCAGTTCAGGTAAAGGTTCTAGTAACCATGTGATAAAAAGTAAATCGAAACAAATGATGGAAATAGTCAAAGATGTTGAATCAAGTATACACAGAGTTCCAATATTGGATCAACAAGATTTCCGAAACAAGGTTTCACATTTGTTAAAGAGTTTTGTTGATAAGAATTGTTTGCACATTAGTAGTATTGATCGTGAAATCTTTTAAGGTTTCAAGGTAAAAAAAGATTTCCTGAAGAACAACCCTGATATTATTTGCATGAATGCTGATAAAGGTAATAGTAGAAAATCCGTTATAACAATTAAGAAGAGACACTTTCAAGATGCTGGACAATTGGAGAAAGAAAGGAATTTTGGGAAAGGATATAAGATGGACTGACATAAATACTGAGGACACAGTTCTTGCAAGATGTTATGGTTTGAGAAAGATTCATAAGGAGGGCTATCCTTTGAGAATTGTTGTTTCAACTATCAACACTCCAACGAAATTTTCAAAACAGAACTTTAACTTGATACTTAAAGACTCAATTACAAATTCTAAATTCAATATTAGAAATAGGTGGGAATTTAAAAAAAATATTATTCAGAAAACTGTCTCTGATGACCATGTAATGATTTCTTTGGATGCTGTCGCAATGTTTCCAAATATACCCCTTGAATTAGTTAAACAGGCAATTTTAAATAGATAGGATAATATAAGGACACCTACTCGATTGAGTCAAAAAGATTTTACTGAAGGGATAGTTTTTATTATGAACTCAACTTATTTTAAATTTAATGGACCTTTTTATATGCAAAAGTTTGGTATTTCCATAGGTTCAGTCATTTCTCCGATTTTGGCAGAAATGGTTATGGAAGATTTCGAAGTCTTTGCTTTTAAGAAGCTGGATTTTGTTTTGCCCTTTTACTTTCGGTATGTTGATGACACCTTGTTGTATGTTCCTCTAGCAAAGTTACAGGTGGTTTTTGAAGCTTTTAACATTTTTCATCCAAAACTTAAATTTACCTACGAAATATAGAAAAATGGTAAAATGAGTTTTTTGGACGTAGAAGTAATTTAAGGTAAGGATGGTAATACTATTACCAATTGGTACAGGAAGAATACATATTCAGGGAGAATTTTCAATTTCTTTTCGGCTCATCCTTTTCAAAACAAAATTGCAGTAATCAAAAACTTAGTCGACAGAGCTCTAGGTTTGTCCCACACTTCATTTGAATATTGTTAGGAATATCCTTTTTCTCAATCATAACCCAAAAAAGTTGGTTGTGCAACATATCTCAATTAGAATTCAACAAATCAAGAACAAACAAAGTAACATTTTATCTACAGATAATCAGAAGGAATGGAGAGAATATAGTTCTTTTGATTCTTTTTTTCTTCCTTTTTTTGTTCAAATTTCTAAAACTATTTAATTCATGTTGAAAAAACTTAATATACATACTATTTTCCGTATACTATTTAAAATGGATTCAACAATAACTTTTGGTAAAAATCCTTTAGATAAATTTGAAAAGGGTGGTGTGGTTTACAAGATCACTTGCAAGATCTGTAAGATTACTTACATGGGACAGACTGGCAGACTTCTTCATACTAGGGTGGAGGACGAAAATGATGTTCGCTCAGGACGTTGTTATAAGAGTGTTCATGCTAGACACACGAGAGGGTTTTTTGATGATAGATTAAACAAAAGTTATTCAAGTATGATTAATTACGTTTAGTTTTCATGAGTCCTGACTTTTTCTTATTTCTTCCTTGTTGTGACGGATTAGCCTATTGACCCACAGTTAGATCTCAGTTATCCAGGAGATAGCGTCGTTGCTTGGTCGCTGTTCCCACCTGTTTTAATTTTTCTTGCCTTGATAAGGGTCCTGTGTGAGCACCGAAACGCTGGAATTGTAATAGGAGCATTTTGTGGTGGTTGTCCAAATTTTATCCATGAATTCTTGTTTTATTTTCAGGAATTCTATATATTGACTTTCCATTTGTTTTCTCCGAGATGGAACCTTGTCATTTGAACACACCTACATTAAAATCAAGAAAATCATTTCAAATTGAAGAAAAGATTTTATCGGAACAAAAACCCCAAAATTGGTAACCTAGTTTATGGACGTCCCCTTAGTTGGTTTTGAGTAGTTGCTCATTTGTCTCAAATAGACATGCACGACTGTGCAGACATCGTCTATGTTCGGGGTCTCCCTTGTTGCTCTTGCTCCTTCATCCTCCCTATACGAGACATGATTCGAACCGGCTTCTCGAGGAGGAGCGTGCACTTCCATCGACGTACATACTCGTAAAAGTGTGCGACGTGTGCGCGGGCGTGAGACTGTATAAACATTTCAAATTAGTATTCAGATGAGCAGCTGTTGACTGCTCGGTGGCCGTTGCTTTCGAGGGCTTCCGAGGCTTCGTTTAATTGTGAGGCAGATGCCCTCTCGCTCCTCCACCTTTCGCCACCAACACCTACAACTCCTTATAGTCTTATACACTTTCCTATACGCTATTCACGAACTATCTTAACCTTTGCAGGGTCGGTTAAGGTCTTAACAAATTTACTGATAGCAGAGTGTCTAGTCTCCTGGAAATCCTTGAAAACCTGGAAAAGTCCTGGAATTCGTTTTTACCTGGGAAAAACCTGGAAACGTCCTTGAATTTTGCTCATGGTTTCGGACTTTTTGTTCTTTTAAAGAAAAAATAGTTTTTAAAACTTTGTCTCTTCTGTACAAAAAAAAACTTTTTAACAATAGACAGTTCATTTTATCACGATGAAAATCACGAAATTTAATCGAAATGGTATTTGAATATTAATGGTTAGAGCAAGTAAAAAATTGGTCAGAGCAAAGTGAGAGAATTTTGAAAATGAAGTTTGGGACTGGTAATTATTTTAGTTAGTATTTTATTTGCCTTGTATTTTTATTTCTTTCCTTACAGTTGCTTCATCCTGACGACTGTAATTGTAGTGAAGAATTTTATTAATTGGTCGCTAATTCAAAAAATTCATTTGTTTGAGGGTAGATATCATTGATTGAAAATTTAAATATTTTGCTGAAAATTCTTTTTCCAATTTGAAATTAATTTTTAAACCTACAAATGTAACTTTCCCATTTTTTTGCTGAAATTCAATCTTTTTTTTTAAGTCAAAAATTGGTCTTTATTTGTAGAAAGCTAATCCTGTTGGTAAAAATTTTATCTCTTTTAATTAAAACTGCAATTTTTTTGTTGGAAATGAATTTTTTTATTGAAAATTAATATTTTCTGATTGAAAATGCTGTCTTTTGGATTGAATGTTTAACCATTTCTTTGACATTTTTTCCTGTCTTGGCTGAAGAATCTTTATTTGTTGAAAATTCGTCTGTTTGATTAGAAAATTCGTCTCTTTGGTAGAAAATGAATAATTTCGGATTGAAAATTCAACTGTTATGTAAATTTTTTTTTTTTTCGTTTGGTAAAAGTTAACCTACTTTATTAAATATTTATTCCTTGGTTGCAGAATGGCAGATTCATCATTTTAGTTGAAAATTCCTCTCTTCGGTTCAAAATTCAGCTATTTAGTTCAAATCTACTTCACTGGAAATTAATCATTTTTAGTTAAAAATTAAATTATTTGTCTGTAAATTGGTGTATTTTGGTGAAAATTTGTCTTTTTTAGTAGAAAATTAATTTTCTTTGTTGAAAATTCATAGTTTTGGTTAAGAATTCATCTTTGTAGGTTAGAAGTGTAACTATTTGGTAAAAGGTTACAAATTTAACTATTTTATTGAAAATTCGTTTTTTTCGTAAATTTATCTCTTTTTTATGAAAAAAATTATTCTCTTAATTAAAAATTCAATTACTTGGTTGGAACCTAAAAAAACTTTAATAAAAAATCATCCTATTGGCTGGAAATTAAACTATTTTGTTGAAAAAACTTTGTTTTTGTATGAAAATTAATTTTTTGAATTTAAAATTCAACTATTCCATTTTACGTTGAAAATTGATCGTTTTTAGTTGAAAATTCAACTATTAAATTTTTCATTAAAAATTTAACTTTTTTGGTTTAAAATTCAACCTTTTGATTCAACGTAGAACTACTTTGTTGAAAACTAATTTTATTCGTTGAAAATTGAACTATTCTGTCAAAAATGATTTTTTTGCATTGAAATTAATTTTTTTTCTGCTGAAAATTTAGCTATTCCAGTTTTAGTTGAAAATTCATATTTTTTGGTAGGAATTAAAAATCTTCCCAATTAAAAATTCAACTACTAGATTGAAAATTAAATTACTTTTCTTCAAATTTATTATATTCGTTGAAGACTTAACTATTTTGTTGAAAATCCTTTTTTTTCTACGAAAATTAGTTTTTTTAACTGAAAATTTAACTATCCCATTTTTGGATGGGAATTTATCGTCTTTAGTAGAAAATTCAACTATTCGGTTGAAAATCTATGTTATTATTTGTTTGTAAATTGGTTTATTTTCTTGAAAATTTGTCATTTTTTGGTAGAAAATTAATTTTCTTTGTTGAAAATTCGTCGTTTTGGTTAAGAATTCATCTTTGTAGGTTGAAAGTTAAACTATTTGGTTAGAAATTTTGCAACAAAATAGTTAAATTTTTGAGTGAAGAAACTCATTTTCATCTAAAATAATGAATCTTTAACCAAAAAATGAATCTTCCACCCAAAAGATGAATTTTCTACTGAAAAAAATACATATTCAACAAAACAAATAAATTTTCAACCATTCATAAGAATTTTCAACCAAGAAGATTAAAGGTCTATAAAAAAATATAAAATTTCGACAAAAAATATGATAGTTAAATTTTCAGTTAAAAAATAAGCTTTTAATTTTTTTAAACTAATTTTCAATCATAGAAATGAATTTTGATCCAAGAATATTAATTTTTAAAAAATTCATGAATTTTGAAACGAATTTTAAAATTTTGAAGAAATTTTCAACTAAGAAGATTAATTTGTCCACAATATTAATCTCCTTGGTGAATAATTTACCATTTTGATTAAATATTCATTTATTTTGTTAAAAACTATAGAAACTTTCAACATAATAGCTGAATTTTCAAGTGAAGATATTAAATAAATTCATTTTCATCAAAGAAAAACTCACTTTCACCAGAGGAAAACAAATTTTCAACAAAATAATTAAATTTTCACGCAAGTAAATTGATTTTTAACTGAAATAATGAATCTTTAACCAAAAAAAATTAATTTTCAAACCAACAGTTGAATTTTCAATTGAAAGAAACGATTTTGTACCAAAAAAATTTTGTTCAACAGAATATTTAAATTTTCTACCAAACAAATGAATTTTTGACAGAAAAGAGAATAATTGAATTATTAGACAAAAAAATTAAGTTTCCACCAAAAAGATTAATTTTCCTATATTCTACCATAAAAGACAAAGTTTCAAAAAAATACAGAAGTTTGCAAGCAAATATTTGAATTTTTAATATAAATGTTGAATAAAACATGGAAAAGTTGAATTTTCAATTACAATAATGAATTTACAACGATTATATTGTAGATAATAGACCTAATAATTTTTTTGAACAGGCTCTATCTTCTGCAATTTAGAAAGGATACTATTATAAAAAATTCTATCTATCATAGAAGATATTCGACTTTTTCAAAGTTTTTTCAAATTATTATTACGTCAACACTCCTCAATATCAAACTGCTTGATTTTGTTACTCATCATCTTTTCTACATCAAAAAGGACCCTCTCATAAATAATTCTATCCATTATCGAAAGGATTTTTATATATGAAAGTCGAGATACACCATAAGATGCAGTTATCATCGAATCCTTTGTATATAAAAAAGGACACTCTTAAACAAAATTTTATTCATCATGGAAAATATTTTAACTATTCAAAGTAGAGATCATAGGATGCAGCTATCATCGAATAAGCACTTCTCAATTACCCAGCCCGGACTACTTGGTGAGACATTCTTCGTCTTTTGTATATCAAAGAAGATGTGCTTATAATAAACAATTTCGTCCAGCATAGGAGATTTTCATTTTTTAAAGTCTAGATATACCATAAGGTGCAGTTATCATCGAATTAGCACTCCTCAATTACCAAATCTGGGATAAATTTTTCAATTATATCATAGGTAACAACTATATCAATTGGTACCAATAAGCCTGGTTGATTTGATTAGACATTCCCTATCTTCTGTATAGCACAAAGGACACAGAATAAACCATCTCAGCCATCATAGAAGAGATTTTCCCTTTTCAAAGTCGAGATACACATACGAATAAACAATCACAGCCATCAAAGAAAAGAATTCAACTTTTCAATGTCGAGATAAACCATAAGATCCAGTCAGTGTCGACTTAACACGCTCTGTTCCCAAGACTGAACGATTTATTCGATTATATCGTCCACAACTGAAACAATTTTTTAGACGCTTGTCTTCTTTTGAATATTAGACAGGATACTTTTATAACAAATTTCAACCAGCATAGGAGAAATATTACTTTTAAAAGTCTAGATATACCATAGGCTGCAATTATCATCGAATTAGCACTCATCAGTTAACAAGCCTGGACTATTTTTTCAGTTGTATCATAGGTACATCTATTTCTTATAGGTAACAATAAGCCTGATTTATTTAGTTAGACGGGTTTCGTCTTTTGTATATCACAAAGGACACTCTTACAGAATGAACAATTTTAGCCACCATAGAAGAGATTTCAACTTTTCGAAGTCGAGATAAACTATAAAGTCCAATTATTGTCAACTTAACAACCATCATAATCAAGACTGGACGAATCATTCCATTATATCTTCTGAATTTGACTTGATGATTTTTTTTTAAACTCATCATCTTATGCATATTACAAGTACTACAAGTTTCGTAACGACCTATTGCTGGGAGAAGTATGAATCCAAACAAGATTCTTCAGGGTGTAGGTTCCTCTTGTTAGTCATTTAAAATCAATTGGAAATTTAGTCTTTGTTCTCAAAACTAAAACAACCATATCAAATAAATTCCCAGAGTCATTTTGAGGATTAGAGCGTCCCTGGGTTTCGAATGTTTCGATACCACCCTCAGTTAATGCCCTCCGCTATCTCGCCCTTACCCTCCTCCCTCTCGCTCATCGCGGTGCCAATTCCACTCGTATCTCTCGACCCTCTTGTTCACGAACCGACATTATATATGTGACCAGCTCTCACGTATGGTTTCTTCTGTAATGTATCTGCGACTATTCTTATACATGGGCGGGATGCTACATAACGCGTAGATGTCTATGGAGACTCTACATGTAGCGCGAAGCTCGGATCGTCCCGTTATACCCCCTTGGTGGAGCTGGAGAAGTGTCGAGTTTCCTCGCTGCTTCGGAAATTAATTTGCTCACCGGCGAAGGAAATCGCCGCGTGTTCCTTACGACGCTTAACTACGAGATTGGAAAGTATTCCGCAAGTTTTATGTCTTTTTAATTTTTTTTAGAGATTTTTTTCTTTCCCTTATCGCGTAGTGTTTGTTGTCTGAATTCGATAGCCTTATCGGTGCTAAATATCGCCTCTTCCTTGACACCAGAGGGAGTTTATTGACACTGTAACTGAAACTTTTTGGTTCCGTGCCCTTGAGTATAATTAACTGTGGTGCAACTTTTTATGAATTAACAGATGTCAGTGACAATGTGTTTAAAAAGTTAGTCAAGCTCGGCGCCATGTGCCTACAAAGTAGTGTTTCTTGCCTATTAGGACGTTCATGAACTTGATTAAATCCTCTCCCTCCCCTCTTCTTTTCTTTCCTCTCATCACAACTTTTTTCCTCTCCTCTCCTATTTCCTCTTATCTTGTCTTGTCCTCTCCTCTTCTCACCTCTTCTATCACATCTTGTTTTGTCCTACCCTATCCTACCCTGTCTTATAACAGCCTCTTGCTACTTCCTCTTCCTCTTGCAATTGTCCTCACTAACCCTTACTAACCTTCCACCTTCAAACCCCTACTTCCACCCAGACCTCACTCCCCCTCCGAACGCTTCTTTTTCATCTCTTCCTCTCCCCTCACTTTTTATACTTTACCCACTCTTCTTTCACTACCCCTCTTATAACTACTTCACCTCTCCTTATCTGCTGTCTTTCCCCGCACTTCCTTCTCCTTGCCACTTAATCGACTGAGAATACCACATTACATTTCTAATGCCTCACATAAACTCACTTCTTCCACCTCATCCTCACCTCACTTTCACAGCTAACAATCCTCTTCTCCTACTTTCCTTCCCCAGCCCTCACTTCCCCTCCCATACTCACCCTCATTTCTAATCATTAACCTTACTTCCTCTGACTCTCACTCAAACTCACTTCTCCTACTTCCCCTCTCATCACTCTCCCTACTTTCCCTCTCCTCATTTCTCCCACTTCCTCTAATTTGCATCCTCTCACATTTCGTGATTTTCCATCAATTCCATTACGTCCAATCCCCTTAAATACCCTAAGTCCCCTCCCCTTATTTTTTCTTACTTTCGCTAATTTTCCTTCCATTATTTCTCTCATTTTTGTTTACTTACCTACTTTCCCGCCTCTTCCTCTAGTCTCCTGTCTTTTACGATACTATCTTATCATTCTCTCTCTTCTATTCTCCCACCAGCCCATGCTTCCCATTTGTTACTTCCCCTAACAAACCCTAATTTCATCCCCTACCTTCCATCCGTCACTTTCCCTTATCACCCATACCTCACTTCTTCACCGCAAGCTCCTCTCACTATCCGTACTTCACTTTCCCACCCTCCTTCGCCTTGTCTCCTCTGATGTACCTCCCCTCACTTCCCTTTCCTAGCTTCTCACTTCTCTTACTTACCCTTTTTGTCCTCACACACCCTCATCACTCATACATTTCCTCTAATTTCCTCTACATTCTTACTCATTTCCCCTCACTTCTTCATCCCTCATTTCCTCGCACTTCCCTTCTCCTTATTTCCTCTACTTCCCCTTTCTTAATTTCTTCTTACTTCTCCTCCTTGAAAAAAGTATGACCGACAGACGGATGGACGGATGAAAGGACGGACTTAACTAATCATATAAATAAAAATCCGTTTTAAATGAAATTTTCGTTACTAATAATATATTTCAACTGTAAGACATCCGACCTACTCCATCAACTGAAAAAGCATCAATATCAGCCATAAAAATCACATCATATTGTAAATCACGAAACGGAAATTGCAGACGATCCTTATTCAATCAAGAACTAATGGTGAGGATTTCCTGAAAGAAATCTCAGAAAAGTACTTGGACAATAATTTATTATCCATTTAGCGATAAGCCTTATTACTGATGTGGCGCCCAGGCGAAGAGAGATTATGCTCTCTGATTACAGATGACATATGATGCATCTTTTTTCCATATTTAATAACAGTAATTATTCAGTTTTGTGCAAGAAAGGGCGTGAATTCAAATCTGCTACAATTACATTTATCACGATCCCATTACCTTATCCCCACGATCTCAGCTCCACTACCCATAAAAGTAAGTACTCGCGTGCAGTAACGAGCGTTCAAAGTCGCGATTCCAGTAAACGAGACTCTGGAAAAAATAATCGAAAAATGTCAGTCAGCATCGAGATCCAAGCACGAATTTCCTTTCGATGAAAAATCGAGACTCAAGTTCAAGAGTCGAGGCCACCTTTGAATCCAGATTAAGGATTTGAAAAAAAAAATTTAGAGGAAAATAGGAGAGGGGATGTTCGTTTAAGTCGAAATATATTGAATTTTCAACAAAACAGAAAAAATTAGAGAATTAAAGAATTAACTCCAACCACAAACGGTTGATTTTTAACCAAATAGTCGAATCTGAAAGCCAAAATGATGAATTTTTAAAAAGAAGTTTGAGTTTTTAACGTCATTTTTCAACAAAAATAAAAGAATATTTAATGCTGAACATTATTTTCTTTTCTAAAGGTGTTTCTACAAATTTATGTTTCATCTCCTACACCACATTCTTTCAGAACCCGCTCATTACTGATTTCGTCCATTAGAGTTTTACCTCATAGACTTTACTCCTATTCATTTTTGGTACGTCCTGGTCTTGCTACCATGCATGATAGTATACGTGCATCATACCTAATTCAAAACTGAAAAATGTTTCGAAAAATTAAAAAATAAATTTAGATTTTTAAAGATTTAGAAATAAAATGTTAAAGCTTTTTAAGGTCCTTTGAGGGCTTTGAGAAATAATGCAATTTTCTCAAGCTTGCTGAGAAAATTCAAAATGATTTTTTATTTCGACAAATTAATTTTAAGACTATATTTAAAAATATTTGAAATATTTTTTGAATGATAAATGACAATTGAACAATTATTAATTTGGAAAATGATCGAGTTAGCTCGAAATATATTAAAAGTTTTGAAAAGATTCCAAAATAAAACGTGAAAAGATTTTAAAGCATCTAAAAGACAATGTAGATTTTTGAAGATGTCGAACACAATAAGCTTTTTTCGCATTTCGTAAAGTTTTAAATTAATGAAAAGTTCGTATCAAAATTCTTAGAAAAACTAATAATCATTTTTTTGTTGGAAAATTATTTTTAAAAGAACTTTATTACTAATTTTGCAGGATTTTCAAAAAACTGTAGGGAAAATTTGAGTTTCAAGGTAATAAAATTATTAGTAGATTCTTAAAAATTTTTTGAATAATTTTATTTAAAAAGTTTCTTGAGAGAATATTTTGAAAGATTTCAAAACAAATCTTCATTTATAAATGAATGTTTCGTAGCTTAAAATTACACGAAATGATGTAATTTTGAA
>CAKNXH010001477.1:18579-37594 GCA_932178445.1 Andricus quercusramuli | reverse complement strand
CATTTTGAGTGTTTTAATTTTCAATTCTTAATAAAATACAACAATATACAAAAAAAAATGCAAAAACAAGTACCAAATTTGTCTCAATAATAGCAAAAATTTGTACTTTCCTGTAATTTTGGTTGTAATTTATTTATTTATTTGTGAATTTCTGTGAAAATAGTTTTAGTTTTCTGTACTTCTTCTGTAAAAAAAATTTCCATGATAGTAGAAGGTCCTACACCCTGCTGATAACCTTCCTATCCTTATTTATACGCCTGGATACCTCTCTATCTATCTTTCCGTCACTAGTAAATAAACTTCCAAGATACACGTAATTATTGACTTTTTGTTTACTCTCTTCGTCTAAGGTAATGTTGAATACTATTTACAATTCATTTATCAAAATTATCATTTATCGCAGGCAGGAGCGATGTTAGCAATAAACAGAGTGATTGAGTTCTGATTTAGGCTAATTCACTTATAATCCTGCTCATTCGGAGGGATTTAGATAATCCACGTTTAATTTAGAGTAATCTTACTAAGGTCAAGGGTAATCTACTTGTAATCCAGCTAATTCGAAATAATTCAGGCAATCAAAGCAGAATTATGAATTACAATTTAAAATAGCAACAAGTACAATAATAGATTTGATGCTTCCACGACGATTCATTATAATAAATTCAAAGACGTTTTTTTTTGGGTTTCAATCTAGTGCAAAACTACGAATCTTGCTGAAGTTTTGTGAACATTATAGTTCACTTTTTCAGGGCTAACCACTCGAAAACAAAAAATGAAATTTGACAAATCACTTTCAGTAAGGCAGACACCACTAACACAGTAAAAAACATCTCTAACCATCGTCTCAGCAATGAAATTATTTCAGCCTCATCTGAAGGACATGATTATATAATAGCTTCATATAAAATCCCAAAAGAAGAAATCATTAGTCATTTGGAATCCACAATATATACCCTTCCGCCTGAAAATGTGAATGACATACGGCGTAGGGCGGCCAACATCTTCCGCCAAGCTTAACTTCCCTCCTCAAACTTAACAGAACAAGAACAAACAGTAATCAAAGAACTCAATCAGAATGAAGATATCATCATATCACCCGCATACAGAAGGCAACACAAAAGTCAGCGAAACATCAACTCTTCTAGAAGACTCAAAACTTGACAGCGAAAGAATATCTAAATTGATACCTACTAATCCGATCTTTCCAAAACTTTACGGACTCCCAAAAACCCACAAAGACAACATTCAACTCGAAACAATCGTCAGCGCAATAAAATCAGCTGCTTACAACCTAGCACGCTTCCTAGCCGAAGAACTAAGTTCATTCACAGGAAACTCTATCACACACATCCAAAACTCGTTTGACTTTCTCACAAAGATAGAACAGATTCACATTCAACCCCGAAACATCCTAGTGAGTCTCGACGTAGTATCTCTCTTCACGAAAGTACCAATCTCTGATACAATCGATATCCTTTGCAAACTTCCCTCCAATCTCATACCTTTTATAGAATACTGTCTCAATAATACCTACTTCCCTTTCAATAACCAATTCTACGAACAAACCTCAGGAGCAGCAACGGGATCTCCAATCTCACCTGTAATAGCCAACATCTTTATGGAAAATCTAGAAACTAAAATCTTTAACAAATCCAAGCTTACAACGGATTTTTGCTGCCGTTACGTTGACGACACTTTTGTCTGCTGGAGACATGGACTAGATGAACTACACAAGTTTTTTTATTTCATCAGTTTATTACACCCTAATATCCAGTTCACAATGGAAATTGGACAAAACGGAAAATTGCTTCTCTTGGACGTACTAGTTTACAAATGATCTGATAACACATTAGGACATGAAGTTTACAGAAAACCCACCAAACAAGCGATCATTAACTCCCTGGTATACAGAGCTGTCTCCATAACAGATAAAGATGACTTAAAAAAGGAATTAGAAAATATTAAACCCCATAACACGCAATGTTTCAGAAATATTTCTAGAATATCAAATTGAAACATTGAAAACATTCAAAATTAATATTGCAACAGTTATCAAGAAACGTTAAAATGTCCGACACAGGCAATATTGGTCTGGAATATTTCTGCAATAACTCGAAAGAATATTTAATTGCGCTTGCTTTATGTGCCTCAAAAGTTTCCACGAAACGTTGCTAAAATATTTTCGCACAATGTTGCTGAAACATTGGCTCAGACATTGATGGAATGTCTCCATAAAATGTTTCAGAATATATATCTTTGAAAGTTTCTTTCTAAATTCATTTTCAGGTTACATATAATATTTTGAATTACTTATATACCTATAATTATCTAATCTAACCTTCTTGCCTGCAAAATGTGATTCTGTTTGATGCGATATCATAGGTGCAGGAAGCATTTTTACTGCCGTCAGGCAGTTGGATATTGTAGGAATGTAGGAAAATAAAATTGATAAATGAATATTTTCTTCATTATCGTATCATTATTGTCTCATTTTTTCACTCTCAAGTACATGTTCCTGCGAAATTTTCATCAGCTGTCAAAAATTCTGATGTGAAACTTGGTAACATGGGAAGGAAAATTTGGATATCATTTTACGTGTTATAATTTGAAGTCAGAATTTTTGACATTGAATTGTACAACTCTCTGAAGACAGTAAAGGATGTCCCTAGAGGGAGGATATTGCCTTGAGCAGAATCATAATTAGCATGCAGTCAAGAAAGTTAGGTTTATCCACCGTTTGTCAATTTCAATCTTTAGTTTTTTTGCAAAATATATCTGGGTTGCTTAGTTTTGTATTTATAGCAATATTTTTGGATTGATTATTGTATAGGCTACAGAACAATACTAACTTACCATTTACACTCGTTTAGGCTTTCTCATAAGATATATTAATAATGATATTTGTTATTATTTTATAGGGTTCAAGAGAAAGAGTGACAAAATCTAAAATATATGGCTCATGTAATCCTGCTTCACAATAGTCGTTGAACACAATATTTCTCAAAAAATGTGCCTCACTTGGAAGTATATAAGTCCAGAAGAATAATTTCTTTTACATCCAACAAAAAATTTTGTCATTTTCAATGTATATTTAAATAGAATTACAGATAACAATAAATTTGTAACTTTTCATTGCTTCATTCAAAATAAGATCTCATAAGTTTATGATAGATGTATAAGTAATTCAAAACAAGGACCCGACCGAAACTTTCGTTTCATTCCGTTACTTCCAGTTGAAGAAAGTAATTTTGATCCAATCATTAATGTAATTTCAGATAATGTATCACTTCGATCAAATCAAGAGATAACAGATGAAATTTGAATAAAAACTAATTTTTACTATCGATAACGAAATGGAACGAAAGTTTCGGTCGGGTCCCTGATTAGAAATGATATAAACCAAGAATAAATTTAGAAAGAAACTTTCAAGAATATGTTCTAAAAACATTTTATAGAGATATTCCAATAATATCTCAGCCAATGTTTCAGCAACATTGCGCAGCAATATTGATGCAAGATTTCGCAAACATGTTTCACACACATAAAGCGGGCGCAATTTCAATATTCTTTTGGAATGTTGCACAAATATTTCTGACCAATATTGCCTGGGTCGGAGTTTTAATGTTTCTTGAACCTTGCTACAACATTCATTTAGAATGTTGCCAATATTTCGATTGAATATTGTGGCAATATTTCTGTAAAATTGCGGGTTATGGGGAAAACAAATCCTAATACGAAACGATTACATGAACAAACAAATTGATGAAGCAATAAGAAAATGCATTTTCAAAAACGAGTCAACACAACCTACTAAAGAAAGAGAGAAAAACGACCATCATCCTACCCTACTTTCAAGGCATCAAAGAAGCAATAGGAATAATTCTCAACAAACACAACATCCAAACCATACTTAAATCACCTGCGAAAATAGGACAACTTCTAAACAATTCTACTGATAAAAATGCACCTCTCAGTGATCTGGGAGTACATAAAATCCCTTGTTCTGGTGCCAAAGTCTATATTGGAGAAACCGGGAGCGCGGTGAGCCAAGGTGTGAAGGAAAAATTGTGATTCTGTTTGAAGCGATATCATAGGTGCAGGAAACAGGCTTACTGCCGTCAGGCAGTTGGATAATGTAGGAATGTAGGGAAAGAAAATTTATAAATGAATATTTTCTCCATTCTCATATCATTATCGTCTCAACCTACTAAAGAAAGAGAGAAAGAACGGCGATCATCCTACCCTACATTGAAGGCGTCACAGAAGCAATAGGAAAAATTCTCAAGAAACACAACATCCAAACCATATTTAAATCACCTGCGAAAATAGGACAACTTCTAAACAATTCTACAGATCACCTCTCAGTGATCTAGGAGTATATCAAATCCCTTGTTCTGGTGCCAAAGTCTATATTAGAGAAACCGGGAGCGCGGCGAGCCAATGTGTAAAGGAACATGTGAGTAAAGTCAGGCCAAAAGATTTCACGCAATCAGCACTAGCTGAGCATTATATCGAAACAGAAAATAGTATTCCATTTGAGAAAACAACCGTCATCGCAAAAACGTATACTATTTTTCCAGGAAAACATAGAGAAGGAATCGAAATCTTAAAACATCCTGATAACATCAATAGAGACAATGGATATAATACCAATTCGATTCGGCTTTCCGTCCTCCCGGGTTTCAAGAAAAAAGACTTGATTGGCAAATCATGTTCGACAAGTTCCCACTATCGGGCGCTCTGGCCAATCACAGGCATCGTAGGGAATATATATATAGAAGTGCACTGCAATGTTCACCAACCCGAGAAAAAATTTCTTTAAATTCATTATAATGAGTGCGATGTTTTTTTTTTAAGAATATGCATTGAAACTGATAAAAATCGTGGGTCTCAGGCGTATGGGAGGCGAAGGACGAGTGCGATTAATTGAGAGGCAGTCCTGTCTCGATTCGAATCCTGACAAGGTAGCATTAGACCTCGCCGGATATCTTTTGACGGGAACATTATACGATTCGTGAACATTCTCGCGGTCGACAGGTCGCTATTACAATATTAAATCGGCACACATAAGCCAGCTCGGTCGATTCGATTTGACCGATAGTCGGTAATCGGGCAGTCATAACCCATGGTTAAATCAATTTGCCACTCAGTTTCCTGTCGACAATGTATGCAGCCTATGCAGGTCCTACACGATCCCACGAGAAAGAAATAAATGCTAATTTTTTCCTTTTTCAGCGACAGCAGTTATGTGCGATTATATACTGTTAAAATCGGTATGAATTTTTTGCAAGTTTTTAAATGCTCGTAAAAAAATTCTGATATGGGTTCGAATCAGTCCTACTGTCAGAAAACTGCAATCAATAAAATGACCTTGCACTCTCATCAGAGACTAACACGAATGGAAAATTACGAATAATGGATTTAATTATTGACTGCGTTTCTCGGAGGATGTGGTTTCAAAAAGGAAAATTTTTCTTCTATTCGGTCTGACTGGATAATTAGATATCCGGCAATGTAAATTTAAATAAAAGAGTAAGAGATGTATGCAATTAAATGTTTTCAAGGTTGTTATGCAGGGTTGCTACAAATTCCCAAATTTAAAATCAACGGAATTACCAATTACCAATTACTTACCTTTACCTATTTTTTATTTTTCCTGACCGTTATCAATTGTTTCTTCAGGTAAAAAAATTTACAATTTCACTCTTCAAATTCATCTTGAATACTTTTAGGAACAATGATCATTAAAAATTTTATAAACTTCAAGTTCAATTTTTATCGAAAATTCCAGATTGCACAACCCGAAATGCTCTCTAAACAGGGGAAATCAGGTAATTTTTCACGAAAAGGGGGGATTAATAGGGAAATAAATTTTTCTGAATAAAATAAATGGATAGGTACAATATTTGAAGAGTTGAGTTTTCAAATTAAAAAGGCAAATATTTTAGAAAACACTTGACTTTGAAACAATAAAAGATTAACTTCTAACAAATAAGTTAATTTTTGACGAAGAAAGATGAATTTTCAACCAAATAGTTGAACTTTCAACACATAAAAATATTTATTTTAGAGGAAACAATCACATTTAAACATGCTTAACTTTTCGAACAAAAAATATTCAAAAACATTCAAATGTTGAACGTACAAAGATGAATTTTCAAGCAAATGTTCGAATTTTCAAATGAAAAAGATTAAATTTCAACCAAAATCAGTTGCATTTTCAAACCAATAGTTGAATCTTTAAGCAAAAAAGACGAATTTTTCAGGAGACAGTGGAATTTTTAACCAAGAAGTTTAATAAAAAAAAATCAATTTTCAATTCAGAGAGACGCAAAAGAATGATTTTTCTATAAAACTATTGAAATTTCAACCCAAAAATATGAATTTTTAACCGATTAATTGAATATTCTACCAAAATAATAGAATTTCCAACCCTAAAAGACGGTTTTCAACTACAAATGGAATAATTAAATTTTCAGTTAAGAAATTAATTTGCAACAAAAAAACGAATTTTCAACAAAATTCAACAATATAATTGTATATTAATTCAAATATTAGCATTTTCAACAAAATGGTTGAATTTTCGATCTACAATAAATAATTTTTATTCAAATAGTTTAATTTTTAAACAAAAAATTAATCATAAACAGAAGTTGCATTTGCATCCAAAAAGTTCAATTTTCAATCAAAAGCGATGAATTTTCCACAAAATATTTCAATTTTTAACTCAATAGTTAAATTTTCAACGTACAAAATGTAGTTTTAACGAAATAATTGAAATTAAACCAAATAAATGAATTTTCAACCACCAAGATTGATTTTCTACTAAAAAGATGAATTTTAAACAAAGTAGTGTAATTTATAACTGAATAATTAAAGTGTCGACCATTGAGATAAATTTTTAACTATAGTGATGAATATTGAACCAGCAAAAATTATCAACAAAAACAGAATAATTTTTCACTAAACAGTTGTATTTTTTTAACCAAAAATGATACAGTTTCTAGTAAAAAAGTTGAAGTTTCAAAAAAGCATTAAAATTTTGCAAGCCAAAAAAAAAGAGTTTTCTACAAAACGATTTAATTTTTAACTCAGAAATACGAATTTTTCAACATAAAAATTCATTTTGAACCACAAATGGAAGAATTAAATCTTCACTTAATAAAATTCTTCCCCCCCCCCCCCAAAAAAAACTAATTTTCAACAAACGAATTTAATCTTCAATCAACAAAATGAATTTTCCACAATATAATTATATTTTCAACCGAATAGAAGCATTTTTAACCAAATGGTTGAATGTAACATCTAAAAAATATATTTTGCAACAAAGATTAATTTTCTACCAAGAAGACGAATTTTCAAGAAAGTAGTGTAATTTTTAATTAAATAGTTGAATTTTCAATCTATGAGATAAATTTTCAACTAAAATGATGAATATTTAACAAAAAAATGCGTAATAAAAGGAGATTAATTTTGAAACAGAAAATTACATTTTCAACCAAAAACGATGAATTCTCATCTAAAAATATAAAAGTTGAATCTGAAAAAATCAAGAATTTCAAAAAAATATTTCAATCTTGACCTATTGTAAACAACTTGCAAGAAAGTAGTTCAAACTTTTAACCAAGTAGCTGAACTTTCGTCCAAAAAAAAATGACTTTTTAACAAAATAGTTACCTTTTTAACATAATAATTGAATTTTCAACCAAATAGTTGAATTTTTAACCAAAAGGGATGAATTCTGAACAAAAAATATAGGGAGAACCATTTGTCGAGGAGACAGTAGATTTTTTCTAACTGAAACCTTATAAATGTTATTTTTTAGTAGTAGTAATTAAATGAGTCGAACTTAAGTTCCTGAATCTGAAAAATTTAAGTGCATGTATAAAAATAGTGAAAATAGAAACAATTTTATCACCGTCATTGAAGCGAGAAATCGAGAAAACGGGGAAGGTTCTTGAAAAAATTATTATTTCAAATAAGATAGAATAATGAAAAAGATTGATTGAAATTTTTATATTTAGGTTTTCAGTTAATGAAATTAATTTTCAACAATGAAGTTTAATTTTCTAACGAAAACAAAAATAATTTTAAACTGAAAAGATGTTTTTTTTTTAATAAAACTGTTTGGTTGAACAATTTTTTTTTAAAATGAAAGCGTCGCATTTACAATAAAATAGTTTAACTTCAAACAAAATATTTGAATTTTTAACATGAAAATATGAATTCTCAACCGAATGATCGAATTTAAAAAAAAAAGAAAAGAATAATTTTCAATAAAAAACAGTTGGATTTGAAAAAAAAGATGAATTCTCAACGGAAATGCAGTAGTGGACATTTTAAAACAAAAACAAACAAATAATTTCCAACAAAATACTGAAATTATCAATCAGAGTTGAATTAAAAAAAAAATCAAATTTTCAACAAATTAGTTGAATTTTTAACCTACAAATTATTTGCAATCATAGAGAATACATTTTTTATCAAAAAAGTCGAATTTCAAACCAAAAGTGGAAAAGATACATCTTCGCTAAAAAAATTAATTAGAAAAAAAAAATTTCTAGAAAATTGGTCAAATTTTTAACAAAAGAGATGAATTTGCAACCAAATATTTTGTAACATTCATTGAAGGACAAAGAAAATAATTTTTCCAGTGATCTTTTTTTTACAGTGAAAAAATACTTTTCACGAAATATAGTAGAATATGTAGGTCTAGTGTCACTAACAAAAATTTCATTTGCGAAATTTCTTTTACACTCCCAAACTCGGATTTCATGGTAAAAAATTTAAATCCAACCATTTCTTTCTGATTATATGATCAAAGTGAATTCAATTCCTGGTGTGATTAACTTGTTTTTATTAGAAATTATTGAAATTGGCTAAGTTATAGAATTTTAAGCTAATTTACTTTTACTTTTCAATAGAATAATTAAACTTTCAACAAAATAGTTGAATTTTCAAAACAAATTGTTGAATTTTCGATTTAAAAAGATGAATTGTCAATGAAAAATTGTAAGTTAAATTTTCAGATAGAAAATTAATTTTCAGCCAAAGAGGTGAATTTTCAAATAAAATGATGGAATATTAAACTGGATTGCTTAAATTTTCAGTTGAAAAAATTATTTTCAAAACACGAATTTTCCAAAAATAGGTAAATTTTCAACAGAAAAAAAATTAATTTTTAACAAAGGAATTTAATTTTAAAAAAAGTAGTTGAATTCACAACCAAAATCATTAGGTTTCTACACAAAAAATAAGAATTTTCAACCAAGTACTTGAATTTGTAAATGAAAAATATAAATTTTCTACGAACTAGTTAAATTTTTAAATGAAAAAAATATGAAATTTTTCACCCAAAATGGAACTGCTAAATATACGGTTCATGAAATTAATTTTAAAACAACAACAAAAAGAATTCGCATTAAAATAGTTAAATATTCAACCAAAATGATAAATTTAAAAAAAATGATGAATCGCCAACTGTAATACTTGAATTTCTAACCAAAGAGATGAATTCGTTACTAAAATTATTGAGTATTCAAATAATTAGCTTGAATTATTAGTTGAGAAAAATTAATTAGTAACAAAGAAAAGAATTTTCAAGAAAGTACTAAAATTTTCAATTTGAAAAATCGAATTTTCAACAAAATAGGTAAATTTTCAATCCAAGAGATGATTTTTCAATTGAAATGATGAATCGTGAAAAAATTATTTTTCAACAAAGGAATCTGATTTTCAATCAATTAATTGAATTTACTATCAGAAAAGACGAATTTTCAACAAAACACATGATTTTTTAACCAAATACTTGAATGTCCAAATAAAAAGATAAATTTTCGACCAAATAGTTAAATTTTGAGATAAAAAAAAAAATGTCAACCAGGAACGAAAAAGTAAAATTTCTAGTCAAAAAAATTAGTTTAATTTCTAACAAAAAAAAATTCATTATATCAATCCACAGGGTCGAATTTTCTGTCCAAATAGAGAAATGTCCAACAAAACAGTTGAATTTCAAAATACATTCTTTTCAGATAAATAGTAGAATTTTTGACAGAAAAAGATAAACTATCAGCAAAAAAAATGTTCAGCATAATAACAAAAAATTATATAAAGCTACTTTTATAAATAAAAAATTGATATCCAATTTTATGTTACAATTATGGAAAAAATTAGTCACGCTCTCGACAAAAAATTCCCTCACTTAAAAAAAAAATTCCTAAAGTTTCAGGTTTGTCCAGCTGAGTAGACAACATGATTATTACATACATGCACCTATAAAAAAACGGTTCATGCAGCAGTAGGGTGGTAAATAAATAAATAATAAATAAATCTATTTTTTTTTTGTTTAGAAAAAATGATATTTAGGGGTGCCGCAAGCCCCATGAAGTTCAACATGTATTTCCCATAAGAAGAAAAAGATTTTTTGTTTAAAAAAAAAAAAAGGATTCATTTTGGTGTAGATTTGAACAAATTTCTGGGGTGTCCCCATAAAAATTAAAAAAAAATTCTAATGCCAATTTGGACCACCCTAATGCAGCAGCATTTTTTTGATCAGCAGATAACACATTTAAAAAAAAATTTTCCTCAAGGGAATAAAAATTCCAGAACCACTAGCAAAATTGAAGGACTTTTCCAGGTTTTTTCAGATAGAAAAAAACTCAAGGAATTTTCTAGGTTTTCAAGTATTTCCAGGACGCTAGATACCCTGCATAAACGCGAAGGTTCTATTTCCGGAATAATTTTTGAGAAATTGAATATAACCAGAATCTGATTACTCATAAAATTCCATCTTGACTGTTGGTCGTCTTACGATTTTCATGATTGTAAGCAGCTTCCGTTTAGTATGAATAAGCCCACCGCAGGATGATGCTCAGCAGAAGGCCAATTTGTTATAGTCGGATGCTGCTGGTCCCTCCGACTGAGTACATGTAAAATGAGAAATTTTACCAACGTTAATCTACTGGGAATGCAGTGTTATGACGTATCATAAACACCCTAGCTCTCTGATGAATCACAACCAGTTACTCCTGGAGACACATGCTAAATAAACATGCTTTATTAACTCTATAAACTTGCTTCTAACAACAAACACTAACGATGTTAGACAGCTACGTGGAACGATACTTACTCAAAATTTCTCGGCTTATGAAATTAAACAACCATATCAAACAGATATCGTGCTGAGAAATTGAATTTTCAGTTTAACGATCAGAAAAAGCGGGCTATGACTTACTTCGGGTCTAGTTCTGTCCCTATACTTCCGCTACATTGACCGAAGTTGGGTGGGACTGACGTTATTTTTATTTTTTAATTTGTACTTGCTTTTTGTACTTATTTTAGATTGAAAAGAATTCCATTTTATCATGAATAACTTTTGCAAACTAAGTAGGAAAAAGATTTATAATTGAAAAATAAAATTTCAAAATAACCTTACTTTTCGATTCATTAGAGACAAGAATGACATAATGAAAAAACAGGGAGAAAAAGAGAAAAAGTCAATCAAAAACCAACGTTTCACTTTTTCCTCTCTCCGTCCTCTTTATATTACGAGGGGACCAACATGTTTCGAGGCCAATTTAGACCTCCTCATCAGGGATTATTTATAGAGAATAACTAAAGGTATGAAAAACATTAATATACCTGGAGAGAAAATATTTCAATCAGTATTAATTAAAAATTAATTAAGTTCAATGTAATAAAAAATATTTATTGAGAAAATGATTGCTTACAAAAAAAACTTCTTTCTATTATCTAGTCAAAGAATATTACTTGTACCAATCAATTACTATATCTCATACTTTGTTATATCTTGAGAGGTATAAACAATCATTTTCCCAATAAATATTTTTTATTAGATTGAACTTGATCAATTTTTAATTAATATTGATTGAAATGTTTTCTTTACAGGTATAATAATATTTTTCATACCTATAGTCATTCCCTCTAAATAATTCCTGATGAGGAGATCTAAATTGGCCTCGAAACATGTTGGTCCCCTCGTAGTATAAAAAGGACTTTTTTGATTATGTTATTCTTGTCTCTAAGGAGCCAAAAAGTAGAGTTGTTTTGGAATTTTATTATTCAATTATGAATCTTTTTCCTGCTTATTTTGCAAAAATTATACATGATAAAATGGAAGTCTTTTCAATCTTAATTCAAAAATTTTCAAATAGACACACTAAAGTTATGATTCTTTCCAATCTGCAGGGTTTGCTAATGCATCATTTAAGATTTCCTTGAATTGAGTTTACATAGTTTTACCTCAATTTTCTTGTAAGAAATATTTCTTTTAATTTAAATTTTTCTGAAAAGAATGCATTGATTTTGGAAATTTTTAGGAATGTATTTAAATATTTTGAATTGTTTTCTTTTTCTATTTGGAAGATTTAATAATCTGAATAGATTGGTCTTCGAATCACCCACAAACAAGTATTAATTTCCAACAAAAGAGTTGAGTTTTCAAGCTAAAAAGTAAAAAATGTCAGAAAATGATTTAATTTGAACCTTAAACAATCAATTCTCAAACAAGAAATATGATTTTCGAACAAATAGTTAAATTTTCAACTAATCAACAAAAACTTAGATCAAACTGTTTCATTTAAAACAACATAGTTGAAATTCCAAGCAAAAAAAAGAATTTTTAACAAAATAGTTTAATTTTTGACCTACAAATATAAATTTTCAATAAAATTGTCCAATTTTTTAACAAAAAATATTAAACTACAACCACAAGCAGTTACTTGTTTTAACCAATACTTTAATCTTCAAGCCAAAAAGACGAGTTTTTTAGGAGAAAGTTGAATTTTCAACCCAGAACTTTGCCACCAAAAATATGAGATTTCAATCCAGAGGGACGGATTTTCGATCCGAAAATATGAGTTTTCAACAATACAGTTAAATTTTCAAAAAAACATGAATTTCTAACACATTTTATGAATTTTTAACCTACAAAGATGAACTTTACCAAAAATTATATTTACAACCAAATACTTGAATTTTCAAGCAAAAGTGACGAATTTTCAAGCAAATAGTTCAATTTTCAACCAAATACATCAGAAAGACGAATGTTCAACAAAATAGTTAAATTTTCGAAGAAGAGAATGATTTTATAACCAAATAATTAAATTTTCAATTATATAGTTAAATCATAAAAAAATGAATTTGTAACAAACCAGTTCAACTTTTAAGCAATTAGTTTAATTTTCAATGAAAAAAGATTAATTCTGAACAAACGATATAATAGTTTATATTTTGATAAGAAAAAAATTAACTTTAAATGAAAAACAATTGAATTGGACAAAAAAAGATTCTTTTTTTTTACAAAAAATGTAATAATTTACATTTCAACTCAATAAGATTTTAATTTCAAATAAAAAATAGTTGAATTCAATTAAAAATGAGGAATTCTTAACCAAATAGTTAAATCTTTAAACATTAAAATAAATCATTTCTTAATTATTTTTATCGAAACACTTTACACCAATAAGAAATTTTATTTAACAGGAGAAGAATCTACAAAATTGTTGAATGTTCTACCCGAAAAGGCCAATGTTCAACAAAACAGTTACATTTTCAAATAAAAAAAATGAATTTGTACCAAAACAGTTCAACTTTCAACCAAGTAATAGAATTTCCAATCAAAAAAGCTTTTAATTTTCAAAAAACGTTAAATTCAACCAAAAACGATGAATTTTCAACGAAATAGTTGAGTCCTCAACCAAAACAGAATAATTTTTAACGAAACATTTATTAGAAAAAACGAATAAATTTTCAGTAAAAGAGATGAATTCTTTACAAAGAAAGATTTTTTATTCAAGAGAAAAAAAATCAAGAAAATTTTTGAATTTTCTAGCTGAAAAAGCGACTTTTCTGCAAAACAGTTGAATTTTCCACCCAAAAATATGAATTTTAAACCAAATAGTTAATTTTAAACAAAAAGTTAATTGTCAACAAAAAGTCAACTTTTGTACAAAAATAATTGAATTTTGAACTCAAAAATACGAATTTCCAACAAAATCGTTGAATTTTTCAACCACGAAGGCGAACTTTCTACAAAACAGTTTAATTTTCAACCCAAAAACGTAAATGTTTAACATAAAATGACTTTTCAACCAAATAGTTGAATTTCAAACCAAAAGGTCGGATTTTTTTAGGATAGTTGAATTTTCAATCCAATAAGACAAATTTTCTTCCCAAAAATAAGAATGTTCCACAAAATAGTTAAATTTTCATCTAAATAGTTGAATCTTAAAAAAAATGATTTTGTTAAAAAAAAACAATTTAACTTACAACCAAGCAGTTGATTTTTCAATAAAAAAAGATTCATTCTAAACAAAAAATATAATAGGTTATATTGCAAACAAACAAAAAATTTAGATTTCAAATAAAAAAATCTTATCTCACGAAAAAAATATGAAATCTCAACGAAAGATATGATAGTTGGTATTTAAACTAGATAAGATTACAATATTTAAGAAAAAACAATTAAATTCAATGAAAAAGACGAATTGTTAACCAATAGTTGAATCCTCAACCAAAACAGATTAATTTTTAAGGATACACTTTCAACTACTTAGGATCAAATTTCTACCCAAAAGGATGAATTTTCAAACAAGGAAGATTTTTCATTCAGAACAACAAACGAAAATGAAACAAATTATTGAATTTCCTATCCAAAAAGGGAAATTCTCTGCAAAATAGTTGAATTTTCTACCCAAATTACGAATTTTAAACCAAAAAGTTAGCTTTCAACTAAATAGTTTAATTTTTTGCAAAAATAATAGAATTTTGCACTAAAAAAAAATTTTTAATCAAAACCGTTGGATTTCCAGGACAGAAAGACGAATTTTCTACAAACAAGTAACAGTAAAAACGATTAGTTTCAACCAAAAATGGAATAGTTGAACTTGCAGTTCAAAAAATTCATTTTCAAACAAAAAACTATTTTTTCACAGAATAGTTACATTTTCCATCAATGGAATGAATGTTGAACAAAGTAGTTCAACTTTCAAGCAAGTAGTTAAATTTTCAACCAAAAAAGATGAATTCTCAATCAAAACTTTAATGGTTGCATTTTCAACTAAAAACTATTGTTTTTCAACCATAATTTAATGAATTATGTAATGAATGTTCAACAAAGTAGTTCAACTTTTAAACGATGAAGTCGAATTTTCAACAAAAAAATACGAATTTACAATGAAAAATTAGTAGTAGTTTAATTTTTAACTAAAAACGATAATTTTTCAAACAAAAATAGATTAATCAAATCTTCAGTGAAAAAAATTCGTAAAGAGCGGAAAAGGAGAAAAAGTGTGTTGACTCTACTTAGATCATTTACTTCTAAAATAAAGACACTATTTTTTTATTTTCAAAGCATATAATAAAATTGTTGTTCCGATTCAAAATTTCACTATTTGAGACTTAAATGTCATCAACAATAAAAAATATCGAATTAAAGATTGTGAAAAATGTGACATTTGAAATTGAATTCAAGAATATGTAAATTCTAAATCAAGTGTTAAAAAAATATTTGGTATAGAAATTTCAAAATTGTATATCTAAAATCAAAATCGTTCGAAAATTCATAGCAATTTTAAATTGAAATCAAAATAATTGAAAATTTTGTTAGGAAAACAAGAATTTCACAATTTTATTAGTAGAAGGTTCCTATCTTTGTACAACAGAGCAGAGGGCTACTTCAGTGATCAAGTAGGAACCTTTTTAACAATTTCATCGACACTCATATCATCTTCAGTTCCTAAATATTCCCCACGTAATCTTTTGTTTAAATCGCAAAAAAATCAGATGTTAAGGGGACAAAATTAATATACATGAAAGTGGAGGAGATTAATATCTTAATGTTGTTCCTCAATTGGCCAAGTCGTTAATTCTGATGGCGCGAAGGAAACAACGGCAATAAGAGAATCGCGACACGTATGGTGAGCGTGCCTGAAAAGCATATTTTTCATTGCGTTCCAGGAAGTTATAGCTTATTAAGGACCATGTCTGAGAGACGCAATGACACCAGACGCACCATCCTTTTCTCAGTATGAAGTTAAACGTGCAACGAATGGTGAGCCAAGATGAGCCTAAAGGCAATAAATATTTTTCAGATCCCAAAAGTTATCTGCTACTGAAGGAAACGCGAGAGGCAGTTTGAAGAACTCATCAATATGAAAGCAAGACACTAAATCTGAAGGCATCAATTCAATCTGCAAGAGAATGATCCAAGGATCTAACAGTCTTTTGTTTCTTCATGTACCTTCAGATTCACTATGAGGAATATTAAATTTAAAAAATGTACTTTCTAATCTGTTCAGAAAAGAGCAAATGATTTTATTGCATCCGAGATGAATGACAAGGTCTCTAGATTTTAGTTCTACGCTTTATGTTGCTCAATTGGACTAAGGTTCAATTATATTTAATAACAGTTAGCGATGATCCTTAATTGGTAGTGGAGCTCGTTATATTTTCTAGGATTTATATTTCTTATAAAATGCAGTAGAACCTCGCCGGAATGTAGTCCAGAGTCTATTTGCCAAGCGCAATAAACGCGTTTCCATTAAAGTTGGCACAATCGACTCTTTTATGGTATCTCGATTCTCGAGTCGTGGTTAACTGCGACGGAATCGGTCGATGAGCGCGTTGGCAAACATAAATCAATGATGGCGCACCTTACATGGATGGAATATAGGAGATCCGTGTTCCGGATATACTTCGGTGTATTATGATAGTTGCGGTGGGACCTCTTTCCTGTCACGTACCGCTGTATGTAACGTTCCCACCAGAATGTCGGTTTTATGAGAACGGGAAGCAAAATATCGTGTGTCCATCCATCCATCCGGACCGATATGCGAGCTTTTTATTACGGTATCACTACACTTTATTGCGGCCAGAATCTTCCTGACAAGACCATCTTCCAATAACTCTCCCCATATTCATAACATCTCTTTTCTCAGAAAATCTTCCATAAAATCGAGAAGATTGATACCGTCAAACTCTAGCCAACCAAACACTGCTGTAAAATTTTTATTTCATTACTTAAACCTTTTGTTGAGCCATTATTTAAGTTGAGCATCTCAAACTAATTGAGAATCTATTGAAAAATCCATCATCTCTAGTTCTCCTTAGTTTATCTCTAGTTCAGTTTAATTTCATAGGGAAAAATATGCCAGAGGAGGTCACTTTGGGGAGCAGACCAATTGAATTGAATAGAATATGTACAAAAAAAATTGTTTAGTGTACCATTACTTTACTTTATTATGGACAGTAGATATCTTCCGGAGAACCATCTTCTGATAACACTACCCGTATTGATAACATCACTTTTCTCAGAAAATCTTCCATAAAATATAAAAGAGTGATACAGCCAAACTCTAGCCAACTAAACCCTGCTGTAAAATTTTCATTTCATCACGTCAACCTTTTGTTTAGCCATTATTTAAGTTGAGCATCTCAAACTAATTGAGAATCTATTGAAAAAATCCATCATGTTTAGTTCTCCTTAGTTTATCTCTGGTTCAGATTCATTTTATAGAGGAAAACATGCCAGAGGAGGTCACTTTGGAGAGTAGACCAATTGAATTGAATAGAATATGTGCAAAAAAATGGTTGAGTGCACCATTACTATACTTAATTGCGAACAATAGATATCTTCCTGAAAACCATTCCAGAGAAGGTCACTTTGATCTTCTAAACAGGTGACATCCAAATAGATTATACTATTCGAATTTATTAGAATACGTGGGAAAAAAAATTGTTAAGTGTACCATCACTATACTTTATTGCGACAGAATCTTACAGAACCATATTCATAACGTCAATTTTCTCAGAAAATCTTCCATAAAATAGAAAAGCGTGATACGATCAAAATCTAACCAACCAATCCTTGCTGTAACATTTTTACTTCATTGCCTAAACCTGTTGTTCAGTCACTATTTAATTGAGGCATCTCAAACTGATGGAGAATCTATTGAAAAAATCTATCTTCAAACATATCTAGTTCAGTTCCATTATATAGAGAGAAATATGACAGAGTAGGTCACTTTGATCTTCTAAATAGTAGACTTCTGAATAGAGTAGACTATTTGAATTTATTAGAATATGTGCAAAAAAATTGTTAAGTGTACCATTACTATACTTTATTGCGGACAATAGATATCTTCCTGACAAGACCATCTCCCAATACTACTCCCCATATTCATAACATCACGCTCAGAAAGTTCTTCATAACATCGAAAAGAGTGATACCAACCTAACACTGACATAAAATTTTCATTTCAACACTTAAACTTTTTGTTTAGCTATTATTTGATTTAGGCAACCATTTCTATAATTTATTGCGGACAGAACTTTTCTGACAAAACCATCTTCCAATAACACTACCCACATTCGTAACATCTCTCTTCTCAAAAAATCATTCATAAAATCGAAAAGAGTGATACAGTCAAAATCGAGACAACCAAACACTGCTATAAAATTTCGATTTTATTTTTGATCCTTCTGTTTAGCCACTATTTAATTGAAGCATCTAAAAATAATTAAGAATCTATTGAAAAAAGCGATTTCCGAACATCTCTAGTTCAGCTTCATTTCATAAAAAAAAATATTCCAGAGGAGGTCACTTTGAAGAGTATTGCGGCCAGAATCTTGCTGATAAGATCATCTTCCAAGAACACCCCCCATATTCATAAAATCGCTTTTCTCAGAAAATCTTCCATAAAAACGGAAAAAAGTGATACAGTCAAACCCTAGCCAACCAAACGCTGCCGAAAAATTTGTATTCTAACATTTGAACCTCTTATTTAGGTACTGTTTAATTCAGGCATCTGTGACTTATTCGGAATCTATTGAAGAAATCGATCATCCAACATCTCTAGTTCAGCTTCATTTCATAGAGCAAAATATTCCAGAGGAGGTCACTTTGAAGAGTACTGCAGACAGAATCTTCCTCACAAGACCATCTTGCTATCCCCCTCCACAAATTGATAACATCCCTCTTCTCAAAAAATCTTCC
>CAKNXH010001477.1:4432-18569 GCA_932178445.1 Andricus quercusramuli | reverse complement strand
TATTAAATTTCTATTTCATCACTTAAGCCTTTTGTTTAGCCACTATTCAATTGAGGCATCTAAAACTAATTAGGAATTCATTTTAAAAATTGATCTTTCAACATCTCTAGTTCAGTTTCATTTCATAGAGGAAAATATGCCAGAGGAGGGCAATTTGGAGAGTAGACCATTTGAATTTAATATAATATGTGGAAAAAAATTGCTGAGTGTACCATTACTATACTTTCTGGCGGACAGAATCTTCCTGACAAGACCATCTTCCAATAACACTCCCCATATTCACAACATCTCTTCTCTCAGAAAATCTCCCACAAAATCAAAAAAAAAATGATACAGTCAAAACCTAGCCAACCAAATGCTGACTTACAATTTTCATTTTATGACGTAAACCTTTCGTTTAGCCACTATTTGATTTGGGCATCTAAAACTAATTGAGAATCTATTGAAAAAATCGATCTTCAAATATCTCTAGTTCAGTTTAATTTCATAGAGCAAAATATTCCAAAGGAGGTCATTCTGAAGAGTAGACCATATGAATTCAATAGAATATGTGCAAACAAATTTGTTAAGTGTACCATTACTATACTTTATTGCGACAGAAACTTACTGAGTGGTACAGTTAAAACCTAGCCAACCAAAAACTGCTTTGAATTTTTTCCTATAACACTTAAGCCTTCTGTTTAGCCACCATTGAATTTGAGCTTCTGAAACTAATTACGAATCTTTAAAAAAATCGATCTTTGGATATCCATAGTTCACTTTCACTTCATAGGGAAAACTATGCAACAGAAGGTCATTTTAAAGAGTAGACTATTCAAATTTAGTAGAATATGTGCAAAAAAAATTGTTCAGTGTACCATTACTATACTCTACTGCAGAGAGAATGTTCCTGAAAAGACCAGCTTTCAATAAAATTCCCCATATTCATAACATCTCTTTTCTCAGAAAATCTCCTATAAAATCGAAAGGGGTGATTAAGTTAAAACTTAACCAATCAAATATTGCTTTTCCCATCGGTGCAATTTGTATTTTAACACTTAAAACTTTTGCTTAGCCATGATTTAGTTTTGTCATCTAGAACAAATTCCTAATTCAATTTGCTGTATTTTAATACTATTTTAATACACTTATATGATTATGAATTGTAAACTTGATTGTTGATTATTATTTAAAGGAAAATTGCGCAGGGCAGTCTTTTTCACAGGAGAATTAATCATTTTCTTGTTTCTTTTTTCCAAAAAGATCGATTCTTGAATCGAAAACATGAGAATCTATCCAAAAAATCAATCTTTGAATATCTATAGTTCAGTATCACTTCATAGGAAAAAATTATGCAAGAACAGGTGATTTTAAAGAGTAGACTATTTGGATTCATTAGAATATGTGCACAAAAATTTCTTAGAGTATACTATCACCACACTTTATTGCGATCCGCATCTTCCTGACCAGACCATCTTCCAATAACACTCCTCATATTCATAACATCTCTTTTCTCGGAAGTACTGTTACCCACCTTTATGATAATGAATTCTAAAGCTGATTGATCATTATTGTTCGAAGGAAAATTGCGCAGGGCAGTCTTCATCACAACAAAAATAAATTATTTTGTTGTTTTATTCATTCCAAAAAATCGATTTTTGAACCGCACACATGAGAATCTCTTTAAAAAATCTCCGAACATGTCTAGTTCAGTATCACCTAACATAGGGGAAACTATGCAAGAATGCAAGAATAGGTCACTTCCAAGAGTAGACCATTTAAATTCAATAGAATATGTGCACAAAAATTTCTTAAAGTATACTATCACTACACTTTATTGCGGCCAGAATCTTTCTGACAAGAACATCTTCTAATAAGACTCCATATTCATAACATCTCTTTGTCCCAGAAAATAAAAATTACGTGGGGCAATGTTTCTTACAATAGAAATGGAACAATTTGTTGTTCGATTTTTTTTTAATCGATCATCAAACACCTCTAGTTCAGAATCACTTCATAGGAGAAACTGCGCAAGAACAGGTTACTTTGAAACGTAGGTTATTTGAATCTAATAGAATATGTGCACAACAATTTCTTAAATGTGTTTATATCATTTAAACAGTTTTTATCGAAATAAAATTGTTTTTAGATAGATTGTTGCATTGTAAATTAAGTATTAAACCTATTTACCAATATGTTTGAATCCAAAAGCTTTCCGTTTTGTAATGGGGCCGTTCAAGTATTACGTAACTATAATTGTATTAGAAATATACAACAATAAGCATCTATGTAGACCCCCACTTACTCTCAGAATGCTTACATAACAGTTGAATGGCGCAATTTACAATTATTAATGAACTTTACGTAACTCGGTGAATATTGAGTGCAATACAACTTAGTACTCAAAACATAGAAAAATGCAACAATCACCTGCATTTGTTGACTAGTACGGTAAAAAAACCTTTCTTTTTACAAGATGCCTAAACCATGGGTTATGCAATAGTTGTGAAGATAGTTTTGCAATTGGATAAATTGAATCAGGATTAATTAGACTAATTGAGGGAAATGGTAATATAGTAATATGTAACGAGTGGGATGGTCGATTGTGAAAAGGATCAACGCTTCCGCATGTGGGCTTTCACCTCTTGCAATGAGCTGCATGTGTTATAAGGAGGTTGGCGTAATGTAATGGCACCTGGAACAATGATGGCTCGGTTTGTAGTGCCACGGAGTGGTTTCAGCCGCAAAGACGCGCATGCATTAAGAATATATGCCAGATATATAGTGAGAATTACCAAGCTCGTGGTTGATGAGAGGATCGGATCTGATCTTATCAGCCGCACCGCCCGCGGTTTCCCTTCCGTTCTAACCACTAGTTTAGCTAACGTAGTGCCTCCTCCTCTCCCCAAGCTCATCCCCATAACCAAACATAACGCGGCATACGCCCACACACGCCCGCGGACTGAAGTCTTGATGGAGTATAAACTTGATTGCGAGACTGAACTAATTGTTACGATATCATCGTGTAGCGAAGTTGTAGATCGGCAAAAATAAGAACTGCTCCCTATTCTTTACTTCAGAATTAGAATTATTATCCGCGCTCTACTGAGTCTGACCGATACTACTGATTTGCATACAAATTCGGATTATTTAGATGTTTCAGTTTTTTATCTTCTTTGAGTTGTTTTGATGTTGTGGTGTAGAGCTACTAAACTATGTCAATCTAGAGAATAAAAATGTTTACATCAGTGTACATCTGATTTAAACATCTTTACAGCGATTTCAGAGTAATCTTTACCGGCAACAAAAATTAACTTTACGTGTTGAGATTTACCCACCACATTGGAAGTGGTCACCGTGTCAAGTCTATTGAATCTTGCTTTGTTTCGATGCAAAAAAATTCAACATCTATTTAAAAATTACCCGTAAGAAGAATTCACGTCTGTTTTTTCTGTGTATTGATTACTCAACTCAGACTGTACTCGGACTTTACTGCACAACATTCTATGAAAACTGGGGAAATAGGTTAATTTTTCACAAAAATTGGGAAAAATAAGCGAATGAATTCTTTTCAATACCATTATTGTATAATGTATAGGTATTCTATTGAATTCAATATGAAAGGCTTGAGATTTTAAATCAAAATATATAGCATTTTCAACAAAATAATCAAAATTTCAACAGCAAAAGTTGATTTTCTACCAAAACAGATTATTTCTCAAAGGAAGAATTGAGATTTGAAGCTAGAATGTAGAATTTTTTAGTGATAGGTTGACTTTGAAACCAAAAAGCATAAATTTTCAACAAAACAGTTAATTTTTAACCAGATAAATGCTCATAAAAGTAGTTGTATCTTCAAGCCAAAAATGCGATTTTTCTAGAAAACAGTCTAATTTTCAGCCCAGAAAGTTGAATTTTAAATTAGGAATTTTACTACGAAAAAGATGAATTTTCAATTCAAAAGAACGAATTTTATATCCAAAAAGACCAATGATTTTATACAAAACAGTTGAATGTTAAAAAAAGAGATGTCTTCTCAATAAAATAGTTGATTTTTGGTTTATCAGTCAAAAATCATAAGTCATGCATAGTTTCCCCTATGAAGTGATACTGAACTAGAAATGTTCGGAAATTTTTCAAAGAGATTCTCATGTGTGCGGTTCAAAAATCGATTTTTTGGAATAAACAAAACAACAAAATAATTTATTTTTGTTGTGATGAAGACTGCCCTGCGCAATTTTCCTTCGAACAATAATGGATAATCAGCTTTAGAATTCATAATCATAAAGGTGCGTAACAGTACTTCCGAGAAGAGCGATGTTATGAATATGAGGAGTGTTATTGGAAGATGGTCTTGTCAGAAAGATTCGGATCGCAATAAAGTTTAGTGATGATATACTCTAAGAAATTGTTGTGCACATATTGTAATGAATCTAAATGCCCTAATCTTCAAAATCACCTGTTCTTGCATAATTTTTTCCTATGAAGTGATTTTGAACTCGAGATGTTCAAAGATTGATTTTTTTGGATAGATTCTCATGTTTTCGATTCAAGAATCGATCTTTTTGGAAAAAAGGAACAACAAAATGATTCATTCTGTTATGAGAAAGACTGCCCTGCGCAATTTTCCTTCAAATAATAATCAACAATCAAGTTTACAATTCATAATCATATAAGTGCGTAATAGTATTAAAATACAGCAAATTGAATTAGGAATTTGTTTTGAATGATAAAACTAAATGGTGGCTAAACAAAAGTTTTAAGTGTTAAAATACAAATTGCACCGATGGGAAAAGCAATATTTGATTGGTTAAGTTTTAACTTAATCACACCTTTCGATTTTATAGGAGATTTTCTGAGAAAATAGATGTTATGAATATGGGGAATTTTATTGAAAGCTGGTCTTTTCAGGAACATTCTCTCCGCAGTAGAGTATAGTAATGCATGGTACACTGAACAATTTTTTTTGTACATATTCTACTAAATTTGAATGGTCTACTCTTTAAAATGACGTTCTGTTGCATAGTTTTCCCTATGAAGTGAAACTGAACTAGGGATATCCAAAAATCGATTTTTTTATAGATTCTTAATTAGCTTTAGAGGCTCAAATTTAATGGTGGCTAAACAGAAGGCTTAAGTGTTATACCAAAAAATTTAAAGCAGTTTTTGGTTGGCTAGGTTTTAACTGTACCACTCAGTAAGTTTCTATCGCAATAAAGTATAGTAATGGTACACCTAACAAATTTTTTTGCACATATTCTATTAAATTCATATGGTCTACTCTCCAGAATGACCTCCTTTGGAATATTTTGCTCTATGAAATTAAACTGAACTAGATATATTTGAAGATCGATTTTTTAATAGATTCTCAATTAGTTTTAGATGCCCAAATCAAATAGTGGCTAAACGAAAGGTTTACGTGATGAAATGAAAATTGTAAGTCAGCGTTTGGTTGGTTAGGTTTTGACTGTATCACTCTTTTCTATGTTATTTAAGATTTTATGAGAGAAGAGATGTTGTGAATATGGGGAATGTTATTAAAAAATGGCCTTTTCAGTAAGATTCTGTCGCAATAAAGTATAGTAATGGTACACTTAACAATTTTTTTCGCATATATTCTATCAAATTCAAATGGTCTGCTCTCCAAAGTGACCTCCTCTGGCATATTTTCCTCTATGAAATTAAACTGAACTAGAGATGTTTAAAGATCAATTTTTAAAATAAATTCTCAATTAGTTTTAGATGCCTCAGTTGAATAGTGGCTAAACAAAAGGCTTAAGTGATGAAACAGAAATTTGATAGCAGTGTTTGGTTGGCTACATTCTGACTCTATCAATTTTTTTGATTTCATGGAAGATTTTTTGAGAAGAGGGATGTTATCAATATGTGGAGGGGAATTGGAAGATGGTCTTGTGAGGAAGATTCTGTCCGCAATACTTTTCAAAGTGACCACCTCTGGAATATTTTGCTCTCTGAAATGGACCTGAACTAGAGATGTTTGATGATCGATTTTTTCAATAGATTCTCAATAAGTTTCAGATGCCTGAATTGAGCAGTGCCTAAATAAGAGCTTCAAATGTTAGAATACAATTTTTTCGGCAGCGTTTGGTTCGTTAGTTTTTGACTGTATCACTTTTTTCCGTTTTTATGGAAGATTTTCTGAGAAAAGCGATTTTATGAATATGGGGGGTGTTATTGGAAGATGGTCTTATCAGCAAGATTCTGGCCGCAATACTCTTCAAAGTGACCTCCTCTGGAATATTTTTTTTTATGAAATGAAGCTGTACTAGAGATGTTCGGAAATCGATTTTTTCAATAGATTCTTAATTATTTTTAGATGCTTCAATTAAACAGTGGCTAAACAGAAGGATCAAAAATAAAATTAAAATTTTATAGCAGCGTTTGGTTGTCTCGATTTTGACTGTATCACTCTTTCCGATTTCATGAATGATTTTTTGAGAAGAGAGATGTTACGAATGTGGGTAGTGTTATTGGAAGATGGTTTTGTCAGAAAAATTCTGTCCGCAATAAATTATAGAAATGGTTGCCTAAATCAAATAATAGCTAAACAAAAAGTTTAAGTGTTAAAATGAAAATTTTATGGCAGTGTTAGGTTGGTATCACTCTTTTTGATGTTATGAAAAACTTTCTGAGAGTGATGTTTGAAATATGGGGAATAGTATTGGGAGATGGTCTTGTCAGGAAGATATCTATTGTCCGCAATAAAGTATAGTAATGGTACACTTAACAATTTTTTTGCACATATTCTAATAAATTCAAATAGTCCACTCTATTCAGAAGTCTACTATTTAGAAGATCAAAGTGACCTATTCTGTCATATTTCTCTCTATATAATGAAACTGAACTAGATATGTTTGAAGATCGATTTTTCAATAGATTCTCAATCCGTTTGAGATGCCTCAATTAAATAGTGACTAAACAACAGGTTTAGGCAATAAAATTAAAATGTTACAGCAAGGATTGGTTGGTTAGATTTTGATCGTATCACGCTTTTCTATTTTATGGAAGATTTTCTGAGAAAATTAACGTTATGAATATGGTTCAGTAAGATTCTGTCGCAATAAAGTATAGTGATGGTACACCTAACAATTTTTTTCCCACATATTCTAATAAATTCAAATGGTCTAATCTATTTAGATGTCAACTATTTAGAAGATCAAAGTGACCTTCTCTGGAATATTTTCCAAACAAAAAATCAATTATCGACCAAATAGTTGCAATTTACAAGTAAATAGTTGGTAGTTCAAGAGAAAGGGACGAATATTCAACAAAATAGTTGCATTTTCAAACAAATAGTTGAATTTTCACGCTTAAAAGAAATTTTGTTTAGAAAACAGTTGAATTTTCAGCCAAGGACGATAAATTGTCAACCAAAAAAGATGAATTGTCAACTGAGAACTTTTTTACCAACAAATATGGATTTTGAATATGAAAAAACAAATTTTACATTAAAAATGACGAATGGCTAACAAAGAAATTTACATATACATAAGTCGTCTTTCTTGTTTCGTGTATCCGACTAACAAAATTTTAACCGATTTGTTGAATTTTCAAGCTAAAAATGCAATTCTATACAAAATAGTAGAATTTTCAACCCAAAAATACTGATTTTCTACCAAAATTATAACATTTTCAAATATAAACAATAAATTGTCAACAAAGAATGTAACAGTTGAATTTTCAGTTCAAAAAATCAATTTTCATCAGAAAAATAAAACTTCAACTAATAAAATGACCTTTTATCATACTATTAAATAAATAATGCAATATTATACAGTATGATACAATATCATATTATATGATATAGTATGATACAAGATACATACTAATACAATGTGATACTATATCATATAATATGATGGATTATGATACAGTATCCTACAAGATGATGAAAAACGATACAATATGATGCAATACATAAACTATAAAATATGATACAATGTCATACATTATCATATGCCATGATACAATATCATAAAAAATAAAACAATATGATGCAATACCATACAATGTGATACATATAATATACTATGATAGAATATGATACAGTATCATACAATACGATGATTACATAATATGAAGTTATCACTTCTGCCTCGCCCCGTTCTATAAAATGTTTTCAATTCGTATTGAACTAACTTTTTTTCCAATCAGACCTACTCCGACTTTGATGATTTATTAGCATATTTAAATAAAATTCTCTTCGTTGAAAAAACAGTTCTTAAATTTACTTCAAACTACCCTTTGAAATAGTAACCAGCAAGACATTCACCACTTCATTCAGCAGTAGCATTACCAATAATTCCTTCAATAGCTATAGTTACTAATTCATTTATTCAGTTATTCTTACCCATTGAATTAGTAAATTCCTACTAATTACCAGTAAACGAATCGGCACTATCTGAATTAGTAAAAAACTACTACCAATTAGTAGTGCTTCTACTAATTCAGATTTAGAGAGTAAACTTGTGAAAATTACATGACGCTGGTCTCTGGAAATATCAGCATTGGGAATATTTTTTTCAGAACGGATATGTGGGCGTAACGTGCAAGTTTCTTGAAGTTTAAACGCAAGATGCTTCGCATAATACTGACATTTATAACGTGGACATATCTACCCCTTACCTGTGTAACCATCATGGTAGCGAAGCTCGCGCGTCACGCTTATCGTGGCATGAATGTATAATAAGCAGTAATGCAGCACCAACCCCCGTGAAACGTGCGTTCACGTGTTTGATCTATGATCTTCCGCTGATCTTATCCTTATCCGCCACTCGCGATGAACGCGAACCGCACCAAAACATTCAAACCTAAGCCTAAAATCAAGCCACAAATTCAAATTTAAATTCTGCTCTCTAAATCCGAATTAGTAGAAATTTTACTAATTTACTAAGTAGCATTGTATCCGACTGTTAAATTAGTAATTTTATCACTTTCTACTATATGAAATGGTAAGATTTATGTTACTAAATGAATTAGTGAGGGTAATCTACTAATCTGTTTAGTAGTAACAACTTACTAATTCGAAGAGTAGAAATGAATTGCTAAGGAAACATAATTTAACCATTTCTAAAATACATTCTGCTGTTTTTTGAGTTTTAATTGAAAAAGTTTAATGTTTTGTCAATAGACCATCTATTTCTCCAATGCAGCCAAAATGTGAACTCGTGAAATTGGTTAGAATAACTATAGCTATTGTTCGTTCCCAAAATGTTCCGGAGTTTTTGAATAAGTGGATTCTGATGGCAAAGAGTGGGTTAGAACTGCAATTTATTTCAGGGGGAATCGTTTATCTTAGCTTCTTTAAAATGGGTAAGATTTTGTTTAATATGAGTAATTAGGTGAATAGTTTAAAGGGAACTGGGAAAGTGTCGTTGAAGAACGTTAGGTTAACTAAAATTCATTTTCAGAAAAATTCAAGACCTTCGAGGAATACAGTGTGCAAGAATTGGCTAAAATACTTGAAAACCACTTAGATTTAGACACTGTAACGGAACTGGAAGGTATAAAAAGCAAATATTCTCTTATTCATATATTTTTTTCTAAAATTTGCAAGTAAGTCAAGATGCTAACCTTCAAGAGTGCACTGGAGTTGTCCAAATGTCCGAATGTAAATTATTATTATATATTCCATTTAAATCAATGATATGACTGATTGTTAGCTTTGTACAATAAGTTTCTCCTTAGTCAAAACAGCTTTTGAATTTTTAATTATAAAGAGAAAATTAATAAAGTATGCCTCTAGCCTCGGAGAACTCGGTCGGGAAATTCTAACTTTCTATAAGTGCTGCCTTAAAAATGTTGCTTCAAACAGGGTAAAAGTCGAATAATAGTCTTATTTCAAACAATTCTGTTATTCGTAACAACAAGTTAATGTAAAATTATTTGTTTTAATAAAGTTTCTAGTGTCTATCGAAAATTGAAAATTATGTACTTTTGGTAAACAGTTAGTAATTTCCATTCAACACGATTTTTTTAAACATAATATTGATAGCAGACTATGTTACATGAAAGTCAACGTACCATATCGTAATCAACTAACAGTTTGAGAAAAGCTTTATTTTTTATCTCTAACTTGCAGAAAACTCACTCAACATACATTAAAAGATACGCAGATGTTCAAAATTTTTTAAAAATCAATTTACAACTTCTGAGTCGGGTTAAAAATTTTCATTTAGTTGTTGTTACGGATAGAGAGGTTGTTTGAAAGAAGACTTCAAAGTATTTTTTCATGTTTTAAACATGTTTTCATGCTTTTATAGCTTTGTTTGGAAATTGATCGTTTTTAGTACAAAATTCAAATATTCGTCTTCTTCATTGATAATTCAAAAGCTTGTTTGCAATTTTTTGTCTCCCTTGACTGAAAAATCTTTTCAAGTTGAAAATTCAACGCATTTCGAAAAGTAGTTTTTCTGTCGAATTCAACTGTTTCTGATTAAAAATTAATTTTTTATGTCAACTACTACATTTTTCGTTCGGAATTCATCGTTTTTGGAATACAAATTTAATTAATGAGTGAAAAGCTGAACTCTTTTGTTTAAAATTATTTTTTTTTGTGCAAGATTCATCATTTTGATTAAAAATTTATCTCTTCGGTTAAAAAGTGAGTTAGGTATTCATAATTTTTGTTGGAATGTCATCCTTTTGATTGAAGATAAAAACTACTTGGTTAAAAGTTACGCTTTTGTTAAAAATTCATTCATCTCAGTAAAAGATTCATCATGTTAGTTCAAACAGTTTTTTTCTCTGGAAAATTAATTTGTTATGTTCAAATTTAACTATTCCAATTTTGATCGAAAGCTGATCTTTTTTAGTTCAAAATTCAACTGTTAACTACCAAATAAAAATTTATTTGAATTATTATTCAAATTCATAGACTTTATAGACAAATTTAAGAAATGATTGATTATGTTTTTAGTATTATCTGGTTACTTAAGTATTTAATGGTGCTAATATATTTGAGAATATCTTGTAATATAATTTGTTGAACATTCCTAAATTAAATATATTTATTAAATCCCCTAATTGCGAATGGTTTTTTAATAATAAAGGCAACAATTCTGTTCTTAACTTTTCAAGCAAATGTTTTGAAAATAAAAAACGGATTCATTTTACAACAACTTGACAATTTAAATGGGGTTATATGCATGTATTTATTGAGACAGATTAAGAATTTTCTGCACCATCAATTTAACAAATTAAAATCTCCGAATAAGTTATTTTCGAGGTAATTTTATTTGATGATAACATTTATTTTTGAATGTTTATCAACATTACTGATAAGATAGAACGTTATATTTGTAAATCTTTTGTTTTAATATTAATTTTGATCTTAAGGTTGTTGACCAGTGAAATATTAATTTTATATGATGTTAATGTTTTTTGTCTACTTGGTCTAAAATCAATATTCATTGAATATTGATAATTCATTTTTTGAGTTTTTGAAAAAAATCTCTCTACCTCCATTGGGATTTAAACACCAGATCTTTCAGATCCATAACACCAGATCTGAAAGATCTGGTGTTCAAATCCCAGTGGAGGTAGAGAGATTTTCATCAAAAACTCAAAAAATTAACTATCAATATTCAATGAATATTGATTTTAGACCAAGTGGACAAAAAACATTAACATCATATAAAACTTTTGTTTTAATGTTGGGTAATAATTCTGTTCTTACTACATTCGCCACCATATCATAATTTGATAAGAATACTAATGAAAAAAAAATTTGGAATTTAAAAAAATTTCAAATGTCTTGTAACAAAATGAAGATTTTTGAAACTTTTGAAATAAAATTTCGAAAAGAAAAATTCATCCGTTTGAAAAAGAATGTGGAAGATTTTAATGCAAACATTCTCAATTTTTTAAGACCACAAAATTTTATAAAAAATTCGAATAAGTTTGAGAGATATTTTTCAAGTTTTGAAAAGATACAAAAATAATCTTGGACCTAAAGAAATTTTAACAAACTTCAAACAAAATTTCAACTTTTGAAGATTTTGTACCAAAAACTGAGAGGCTTGTTAAGCATTTTAAAAGGTTTCAAGAGAATGAAAAAGTTTTCTTAGAATCGCTGGGAAACATTTTTAATTATTTTTTATTTTACAAAATTTTGTTGAGGAAATAATTAAAAAGATTTTAAAACACTTGAAAGACTTTCAAAATATTGTAAAAAAAGTATCTGTAAGCTTTTGAGGCCATTTTTTTTCAATTTTTTCAATTTTGTTCAATTTAGAAGTTTTCAAATAATTTCAACAATAGTTCATAAATTAAAAAATTAAAAAGAATGTGAAAAAATATATCTAGATAAATTGTAGTACAATTTTCAAGAATAAAAAAATATATTTTTAAAGATTCTTGCAAATATTTAATGCGATTTTTTAATTTGAGAAATTCAGAGATAATGTTTAAAAATATTTTCAAACATGGAAAAAGATTTCCAAAATTGTCAAAAACAAATGCGAAAGAATTTAGGACAATTTCAGAAATAATTTGAACCAGTTTAAAAGATATTCAACAACTTAAGAAGTTTTGAAGAAATTAAAAATATTTCAAATCCTGTAAAATAAAATAATATCTTAGAAATTTTCTAGATACTTTTTTGAGATTTTTAAAAATTATTTTTTCCATAAAGTTATAATTTGTCTGAAATTTTTTTTTCCTTGACTGAAAAATTATTTTGTAGGAAAATTCAGCAATTTCTTTCAAAAGTCGTGTTTTTTGTTTGAAAATTCATCTCCTTCGATAGGAATTTATTTTTTTTTTTCAATCAAAATTGCAACATTTAGCTTAAAATTAAAATCATTTTTTGTTAATAATTCAACTGTTTTGTTGAAAATACGTTTTTGTGGATAAATTCAACTCTTTTTTATCAAAAATTAAAATATTTTTTAGTTTTAATAGCAATTATTATATTTTTCGTTAATAATCCTTTTTTTTTAAATTCAACTTCTTGCTTCAAAATTAAACGGCTTTATTAAAAATTCACCCTTCTATTGAAGCTTCATCAGTTTAGTTTAAAATCCATCTCTTAGGTTTAAAGCGTAACTATTTTGTTGAAAATTGGTCCCTTTGCAAAAAATTAATCGTCTTGCTTGAAAAATCATCTTTTTTTTGAGGATTCAACTATTTTATTGAAACCTCGTTTCTTTGTATGAATTCAACTGTTTTTTATTAAAAATAAAAATATTTTTTTGATTGAAATGTCAGCTATAAAAATTCTCCTGAAAAATTCGTCTCTTTTGGTAGAAAATTAACTTTTTTGTTCAAAATTCATGTTTCTGAATTAAAAATGAAACTCTTTTGTTGCCAATACGTCTATTTTGGAAAATATTCAATATTGTATGGTTAAAAATACCACTGGTTGAAAATCAATCTTTTTTCGATGAGGATTCAACCATTTTCTTGAAAATTTGTCTTTTTGATGAATTCAGCTGTTTTTCGTTCGGAATTTCTATTTTAAATTGGAAAATTATTAGATTTTGAAGAATATTTGCAATATCTGAAAAATAATAGGTTATACTCACATTTTTCACTGAAGTAAAATGAATAATTTTTTAGGGTGTCATATTTCGACTGTTTCATGTAATATGATATTGAGTTCAGGTAAGTCCGTATCATGATTCAAGTTCGATATTGCTTTTTCTAAGTTTTGCGATTGATGCTTTACACTTGTTCAATACAAGTTCAAGGCGTAACAGGTTCATAAATGGGTGCCCCACCTCATCCATAATTAGAATTTTTTCCAAGAATTGGGAAGAATTTTTTTGCTCAGTTTGCAGCTTCAGACTAAAAAATAATTTGATATTTGAATAGGTTTTTAAAAAGAATTCGATGCTCTTTTTTATAATTTTTGACCTTGAAAGCTCTCGATTAAATAAATAATGTTTAAGGTGTCATATTTTGACTGTAACATGTAATATGATATTAAGTTCAGGTAAGTCTGTGTCAAGAATGAAGTTCGATATTGCTTTTTGTTTTTTAATTTTTGCAATTGAGGTTTCACAGTTGTTGGCTGGTATTCCGGAAGTCATGATTTGTTTAGCGAATATTAGAAAAAAACAAAATTTTTTAAATCTTGAACAACAAAAGCACAATTGGACGAATTAAGAAATAAGAAGCAGGTGAGCAGTTACAG
>CAKNXH010001476.1:101280-133094 GCA_932178445.1 Andricus quercusramuli | reverse complement strand
GGTTTGAGCCTTCGATTTGAATCAGCCAAAGCTCTCGCAGCACCATAAACTGAGCAATTGATGGTCCAGAGGTCGGACTCTTGCGAGATATCTCCACAAAGGGAGGCATCCATTTCAGCCAGATCTTGGGGCTTAAGAGGAACTTGCATGTTGATGTTCCTCCTTGTACTGAAATTGCCATCATCTTCAAGAAGGTGCCTACTTTCTGCGGTTGGTCTTAATGTCGTTTCATCTTCGTCTGCAGCTTGTTCAAGCAGCGGTTGAGGAAGCGCTCCGCGTACATATCCATTTTTGCGGAGGTAGTCGGCTTGATTTCGCAAAGACTGATGCGAAACGTGTTGAAGCTCTGGGTGTTTCTGGCACCACAGAGTATGCATACGCGCCATAAAGCCTCCACGAACAGGGATAATACTGGCATCGTAGCAGTCTAACACATCATTCTTAAGTTGATCCGTCCACTCAATGTGGGCGTTTCGCCGGTTCGTCGTTGTGTTTATTATTAATATATATATATATATATATATATATATATATATATATATATATCTTTTGGATTGCGGGTCTCATAAAAATTAATAAGAAGTTATAAGTGAAACGATTCGCTGGCCCCGACATTATACAAAATCAATTTTATATGAGCGTATTATTTTCGCCTCAATTTGTTCAAATTTGTGCAACCAACTTCAACCACTAAAAGCTACCCCCTTTGCGGAAAACACTATGGTGATGCCAGCGAAACGTTTCGCTGGCCCCGACATTATCCAAAATCAACTTATGACAATAGCTTCTTTTATATTTATATGAATACTATTCAATAAGCCACATTGCTTCTTTTACAACCCTCAAAGAGTGCTATGTATTCAGCTTATGTGGAAGAAGTTGCAATACAACTTTGTCGTCTAGTATTCCATTTTATTGCACATTTTTCAAAAATTTTGAACAGATATCCGCTTGCACTTTTCCTATCAATCTCTTTACTACCCCAGTCTGCATCAACGTAGCCAATTAACATATTTTCGAACTCACTCTTGATATACGATAGTTATAGTTCTAGAGTACCTTTCACGTACCTTGACACCCTTTTTAGACATTTCCACAATTCTTTCGTATTCTTACTTTGGTATCGACCTAAGAAATTAATCGCAAGACAAAGGTCAGTTCTTGTAGATAGCATCGCATACATTATGCAAACAATCAAATTTATACAAGGTGCGTTGCAGCTATCTTCTGAATTCAAAGCACCGTAATCTATTTTTAACGGTTAATGTGTATCAATGGATTTACAATCACTCATTCCAAATTTTTGCAAAACATTCTTCAAATAAGAAGTCTGATTCAATGATATTGTTTTTTTGCTTCTTTTAATCGAGATTCCTAAACAAAAATTAATTCCTTTCATATCAGTCATTTTAAAACATGACCTCTGTTCAAGCAATACAGACAGTTATCACCTGAAGAATTTTTTAAATCTTTTTCTTTTATTATCTCATCGAATCTTTCTTACCAACAACGAGATGCTTGTTTTAATCCATACAATGATTTATTTGATTGACAAACCTGATCACTATTTGCTTCAACGCCTCCAGGAATTTGCATGTAAATTTCTTCATGCAATATTCCGTTTAAGAAAGCGCTCTTCACATCCATTTGATGAATTAAAAGATCAAATTGATTTGCAAATTCCAGAAAAAGACGAAAAGGGGAAATTCTTGCTACTGGTGCAAAGATTTCATCATCATCTACTGAGTATTTTTGAGTGAAACCTCCTGCAACCAGTCTAGCCTTGTATTTTGTGGATTTCTTGAGTTCATCGTTTTTTATTGTGAATACCCATTTACAAGTTATAATATGTTTCTTTAAAGGTTTTGGTACGATTGTCCAGGTATTATTTATTTTAAGTGATTTCAGCTCGTCCTTTATAGCCAGCTCCCACTGAGTTGGATCATACCCTTCCTCAATTTGTTGGATGCTTTTAGGGACTTCGTAAATAACAACTTGCGTACATGCTGTATAGAAATCGAACTCAGTGTCGTCATTTTCTTTGTAACATAGCTGAGGACGATTTTTGAGGCTATCACTTCTTCTTAATTCAGATAGTTTTTGTTTATTATTTTGTGATTTAATTTCAGGTAAAAGAGATTTTCTACTTTCAGACATTTGCACGTTATCTGTGTTTTCATCAGTTTTCGTTATTGGTTATCGGAACTTTAGTAGGAGGGCTAATCCTTTCAGATAACCATGGCCGTGAAACCTTGAAATTAGTTTCATCGAAAATAACATCACGTGCCCTCTGAAACTTTCCAGTTTCAGGGTCCCATATTTTGTACCCATTCGGTTCATACCCAACAAGAATTCCTTTGACTGATTTATTGTCAAATTTAGAGTTTCTTGTTTTTGAATGCACATATGCAGTAGAACCAAATACCTTCAAGTAATTTAATCTGGGCTTTTTATTATGCCACAGTTCATACGGGGTTTTCGAACTTTCAACAGCTTTTAACAATGGCGGGGCCACCGAAACGTTTCGCTGGCCCCGTCATGGTGTTTGCCCCACAGAGGGAAGTTTTCAGGGGTTGAAGTTGGTTCCACAAATTTGAACAAATTAAGACGGAAATAATACACTCATATAAAGTTGATTTTGGATAATGTCGGGGCAGCGAAAAGTTTAGCTGGCCCCGACACAGTGTTTTCCGTATGGGGGGTAGTTTATAGGGGCCGGAATTGGCTGTACAAATTTGAACAAATTAAGACAGAAATAATACACTCATATAGAGTTGATTTTGGATAATGTCGGGGCCAGCGAAAAGTTTCGCTGGCCCCGCCATAGTCTTTTCCGCATGGGGGGTACTTTCTATGGGTTCGAGTTGGTTGTACAAATTTGAGCAAATTGAGATGAAAATAATACGGTCATATAAAGTTGATTTTGGATGATGCCGAGGCCAGCGAAACGTTACGCTGGCCCTGCCACAGTGTTTTCTGCATAGGGGTTAGTTTTTAGGGGCCAGAGTTGGTTGCACAAATTTGAACAAATTGAAACGAAAACAATACGCTCATGTAAACTTGAATTTGGATAATGTCGGGGCCAGCGAAACGTTTCGCTGGCCCCGCCAGTGTTTTTTGAGTTATCAGGTACTTTCGGTGCTGCACAAATTCTAATTTTGGTTGAACAAATTTGAACAAATTCTGCACTAAATATTTGGCACAAAAAAGGTTTCATTTGCGTGGGTGGTGAGGCCAGCGAAATGGTCCTGTCCAAGTGTTCTGAAGGCAACTTCCTCAAGGATAAATGTATTTTGAACACCAGGATTGCCGGATTCACTTCTTGGAATGTCCAAATATTTGAAAACTCATCAATATCTTAAGCTTTAGTTATAAATGCAACTTCTCCCAGGAAGATGTATTTTAAACATCGGGACTGCCGGTTCTACATCTTAGGACGATGAATTCTTGAAGAAATGGCCAGCGTGGATAAAATTTCAGTTCGGAACGCATCTTCCTCGAAAAATGTGTATTAGGAATATCTGGACTTCCAGGTTTCTTTCTTAAAAAGATAATTCCTTGGAGAAACGGTCGCGTGATGATTAATTTCTATTCTGAACAACGGCGAGACCTTCAACGAACGGTATAAAAATCTTAAATTTCCATCCTGAGCACAGCTTCCTCAGGAAGATGTATTTTGAAAACCGGGACTACCAGGTTATACTTCTTAAAATGACAGAACCTTGAAAAAAAGGTTCAAAGAACGTCAGAATTATTGTTCAAACCTCGGTGAAGCTTTTGCCAAAATACGTTAGATTTTGCATACCTAATTAGAGACTTAATTAGGGACTATACAGTGCAGAAGGAATCTTTCCATTTTTACCCAAATTAATTCAAACAATTTGTGTTATCAGAATTAAGGAAAAAATAGCAAGCACCAGTGAGGAAGGAGACGAAGATCATTAACACAGACTCCCCTTAAATTTAGCAAAGAATCATGAACCAGAAGCAGGAAAACCGAGCTCTCCTATTATTGGCAGTAGAAGGAGACGGTCACTAACAGTCAAACGTTTTCTTAATGCGAAGAGCGCACATGTGATGGCTTTTCCAACATCAGCAGAAACTTCCAACGTTGCTAGTGATGGTACACTACCTGGAACCCGTGAAGCAAATAAGAGCTCGCCTAAATCAGATACTAGCCATAAAAAAATGGAAAGCAGAGAAACGTAGCTCTCCTAATCTTGGTAGATGAAGGAGACGGTGAGAAACAGTTAAACGTCATGCTCGTGCGAAGAACGGATATGTGAAGGCTTTTCCATCATCAGCAGGAAACAACAATTTGACTAGTGAGGACAGACAGCTTGAAACTGGTGAGGCTAATAAGAGCTTGCCCCAATCAGATATTAGCTATCAATAAGAATCAGAAGCAGAGAAACCGAGTTCGTCTATCTTTAGTGGAAGGAGAACACGATAACGAACTATCAAACGTTTTCCTAGTGTGAAGAGCGGACATGCGGAAGATTTTTCAGCATCAGTAGGATCTACCAACGTGACTAGTGATGGCACAATACATACCCAGTATAAAATGTACAATTGTCCAGGCATAAGAAGGAAGGGCGCAATTAAAGAAGGAAGGATCATTCAAATTCAAAACATCGTAGTATATTGGATCATTTTAATCTTACTTCGGAAAACAAGCAATATTATAGTTCAGATCCACATCAAAAAATGTTAAACTAATTTTGTGGGCGAACGTTATCAGCAAGTTCTATTTCAAAATTCTTCAAAATTGGGCGCTTATCGCCTAAGGGAGATTCATTTATTTCTTCTTGAGTCATATCTATAATCGCACCACTGTGCATGTTGAATTTCACCCGTTTTTCAATATGATATACAGTGTTATGATATTTATTAACATATATTCCACGCAAAAATGTATTATTTTCCACAAATATTGCAAAGAGGTCACCATTGGACGTTGATAATACCATTTCTTCTTCGTTTGGTATGGGTTCAAGGACACGGGATCTTTTTTTTATTTGAAGTTTCTTATCGTTAGGGAAAGTATATTTTCGAATTTCAAATCGCCGGCTCGGATTCGTGTTGGGAATAAGCCGAATGAATCTAACTTGATCAAGATTGTATCCAAGTACGCGTATGGAAGACTGCCAGGTCCTGTCAGGAAGTGGAGGTTTGGCAGAAGGAAGAGACCTTTCAGGAGCCAGAGACCTTTTAGGCTCACGAGTACGATGTATGTCAGGATGATCAGACCTTTCAGGTTCACGAGAACGATGTCCGTCAGGAGAATAAGAAGGTCCGGAAGGAGGAGCACACGGAATAGCCTTGCCAATGTCGTCATCTGCAAGTAATATTATAAAATTCTTTAAGACTGGGCAATGCACGCCTATAGGAGATTCAGCGATTTCTTCTTCAGTCATTTCTTTAATCGCACCACTATCCATGTTGAATTTCACCCTTTTTTCGAGATAATATTCAGTGTCTTTGAATTTTGTTATAAATATTCCACGAAGTTTCTTATTATCATTTTCGAATATTGCAAAAATGTCACCATTGCACGTTGATAGGACCATTCTTTGGTCTTCGGGAATAGGCTCAAGGACACGAAATCTTTTTCTTAAATAAATTGGTTTATCCTGGGGAAAAGCGTATTTTCGAATTTCGAATCGCCGGTTCGGATTTCTGTAGGAAATTAGCCGAATAGATCTAATTTGTTCAAGATTATATCCAAGTACTTGTATAAAAGACTGGCTGGTACTACAAGACTTGGTGTTGGACTCGACATGAAGTCTGTCAGGACTCGAGTCTGCAACAAAAAACAGAGGATTAAAATTTCCTGGTGTATTCTCTTCAGGCATATTTTTCTGTATATTTTTCTGTTCTGGCATATTTTTCTCTTCAGGAGAGAAAAGTACTTAACCTCATATCGTCAACAGGAATCGCAGGATTGGACATGAATGAAAACCAAATTGTTGAACTTTAAACTAAAAAAGACAAATTTACAAACAAGAATGGAATAGCTAAATTTTCAGTCAATATATTTTGAATGATTAATTGACTTTCAATCAATTTTTAATAATTTGGAAATCAACGATAAAGAATTTCCATGTGAGGAAACACCAATCGAACAGGTATACCAATCTTGTTGTAAATTTAAATTATAAAGGGAATGGGAGGCAAAATTTATAGTAACTTTTAGAGAACCTGAAGTTACTTCTCCAATTAAGGTAACCGCATCAGGTTAATTTTTTCCGTGTAACGTATCTGTAAGGAGTTGCTTCAAAAAAAGTTACTCACCCGGCACAGATTGTTTGGCTGGTTGGCTTGGTTCGCTCGAAGAAGTTTGGTATACGTAACGCTTGCGAATGGGCAATTGCCAGTGTGGAGGAAATCTAGGTTTGTCGCCCTGTGAACTAAGTTCTGTAAGAAGAAACAGAAATAGATGAATTATCAATTTTGAATACTTACAATGAGAAAGACGTGCTACAGAAGTTGCAATTTTATTTATTCAAGCTTATGTATGGTGGCGTTGCATATTTGGCAACACAAAAGAGTCAGTCGTGTAAATGAAACAAATGGGTCTTTAGCTCTTCAAGGACCGCATGATGTTCCACGGCTCGATTCTTTAATATTTTTATAAATTAATTCAGGCCGTTTCATTACGATTTTTATTGTATGTACCGCCTCCAGAGAATAAAGATTATTGAAGGACCACAAGAGAAATCGGGAATTGGAGATTTTGAGGAAAGTTAACTCTGGCTACTGCTACAAGATTAGCGGAAGCAGGATTCCAATATACAGTGGGCAAAAGTATTAAGGATTTTCTAGAAACGTCTTCGGGATGTTCCTAAGCCGTCTTTTGAAGCATGTGTTTTATACACCCTAGGGATGCTCTTAAAACTTCTAATGGCATGACGAAATATGTCCCGAGAACGTCCAATGTCCTTAAGTCGGCTTTAGGGTAACTTTAGGACATTGAACGTCTTAGAGCCGTTTATTGGACTGACATTGGATGTTCTAGGAACTTCCCGAAGACATTCGTGGGACGTTTATGGGTTTGTGCTCACTGGGAAGACACGCCATCGCCGCCATTTTTCATTGCCACCAACCTAACATCTATAGCCTCTCCAGATAAATAATTGCAGAGATGCAGGGAGCCTGAATTGCTCTAGACTACCTGGCGTAGAACTCTACAAAGATCGTGGATACGAGAGAATTTTGTTATCGATATCCGCAATCTGTGAGGTAGCTTCATAGTTCAGGTTCTTACCACATAGATTCTATTCTATTCTACCACACCATATTCTAAGTATATCAAGATTATTGTCATGAGTTACCGGTGCGCCCAATAATCAATGTTCTCAGCTAGAAATTCCTGCACAGGAACCTCGGAGGATCCTGGACATGTTGCTGGACATGATTCTGCGTACGAACCTGCACAGGCAATCTTGACGGTTTTTGTGCAGGGATATAGCGAAGGAGACTATGCATGATCCTGCAATGGAATCTCCACGGACAAATGAATCTTTGAATGATCAAGTTTAGGTTCCTGTACAGGTTCCTTTGCGAAGTTAATTAAGGCGCGGGTTCATGTACAGAAACACGAATGGGGTCCTTTGCTAAAAGCCGTCGCGAAAACTCATGTCGCTTACAGCTATTAAGATGCTTTCCTTTTATTCCCTTTCCTATGCTTCCCATTGCTCTAATCATAGTTGAACCTCTCTCAGGCGTCTCACTGGAAGTGACCAGGATTGCTACCAACCAGAACCACACTTGAGAACAAAACCATACTGACGAATTATAACTTGAGTCGAAACTGGCTCTCTTTTCATAGCGGTCGCTGATGTACAAAGTTGATCCTATGGAGTAGAGTCCCACCGACTAAGCTTCGGCGGCGTGGCGTCGCTTATACGTGAGTGGCGTGGCGTATCCAGTGGCTCAGTGGTGGAGGGGATACACAGGAGTAAGCGAGGAGTCCGAGAGTGGTATCCGCTTCCTCTTTCCAACCTATTTATCCCCTCCACTTCTAAGCCGCTGAATATGCCACGCCACTCACGTATAAGCGACGCCACGCCGCCGAAGCTTGGTCGGTGGAACTGTACTCATAATAACAAATTGTGAATCTTAAAACGGGATCATAGCTTTGTTCTCTCCTGGAGGAACTGATACCGAGCCACATTGAAGATAATCCCAAAATTTCTGTGGAGGAAAAATTCTATTTTATTTGTAATGTCCAATGAATCGGCTCGGTATGTTAAATCCTAATCAGCTCGTGCGAAAACGTCAGAACATCATTAACCTGACCTTCGAAAGTGCTAACCTAATTTTAGTTGGCCCTGAAAGTGAAATTTATTGACTATGTACTGTAGCAAATTGTTGGTGGATCAAGTTTCATGTCAATTGTTACTGATCAGCTTACTAATCAATGTTACGTTTGCATTTATTTAAATTTTGTTAAATTTTAGCTGACCCTGAAAGACAAAGTTATTGATTCATATTGTTAGTAGCACAAGATTCTTATCATTAGTTACCGATGAGCCTGCTAATCAATATTGATTCGTATTACACACTATATCATATTGCTAGTGGAGCAAGATTCTTGTCAATGGTTATTAATAGTCCTGAGTACGTTTCATATGACTTTTTATTTTTGAACACATTGCTATTATTTGAAATTCCTTATTGTGAATTACCTTTCGAATTTTCTTATTTGAATGGTTTGTTTCATGTTCACATTGATATTGCTCTTCTTATCGCACTCTTAAACACTGAATCTCGAATACTTATTTGCGCCCTAAACTTGTTGCTACCCAAGTTAGTTGATTCACCAATCATTTCCGGAATATTATTGTTAAACCACCAGCATGCTTTTCCAAAATAAATTAGTCGCCCCAAACCTAACCTCAAATCCTCGAACTTCATTTTAAAAAATGTAGAAAATCATGAAACTCTAATTTTGTTCTTTATAGGAATTATTCCGAATTTTCATTCAAACCTGAAAATTAACTTTATTTTGGTAGAATGTTGTAAAAGCGGGAAGATTATGAGAAAGTTCTAATTCCGTAATATTAAAAATATTATTTTTTTGTTGTTTTCGACGCAAAGAAGAAATGTTCTTTTTTCATATTCAGGCCGATTAAATTTCGAAGAGGTCTGTCGATGCGGATTTTAGTTTAAATTTCACTTCTTTGTTACTCTGGTTGAAAAATAGTAGAAAGAATAATTTTTTATAATTATACTACCTACTTTGCTTCGTTTGCTGATATTTTTTCACAGACACATAGAATTAGTACATACATTCTACCAAAAATGAAATATTCGTTGTAGGTTGAATTTTTCAATTTATTTAATTGTTATAAGCAAATCAATAAATAAAACTGATTTTTATAAATAAGGTTCATAAACAAATTGACTTCTGTTGTATTTCTTATTCTGCTTCCTCAAAGAACAATATGAGCGTATGCAAGATTATCATTTAACAACAATTTTCATTGTTTAAATTGATTGTAAAAAAGAATTTTTTTCGTTTTTTTTGTCTGAAGAATATTAGGGTGACTTAACAGAGTAACTTTAAATGATTGAATAAACAAATAAATAAATGAATGAACGAACGAACAGACAGACAAACCAAAGAATAAATCTATCAATCAATCAATAAAGAAATAGATAATAATAATTCAATAAATCTTGGTTCATTGAATAACAATTGTTATTTTTATAAACACATTAACTTATATCGCATTTTTGAAGATAGAAAAATTTTATTTTCACAACACGAAAAGGTTGAAAATTCAACTCTTTAGTTAAAAATTCGTTCCTTTGGGTAAAAAATTCAACAATTTTGTTGGAATATTCTTTTTCTTTCAGCGATGCGAAATTTGTCTTAAATGACAATTTTATTTTTGGTGGAAATTAAATTTCTTGAAGCGATAATTTAACTATTTTGTTTTTAGTTAAAAATTTGTCTTTTTAAGGCAGTCTCCATTAACAATTCACGTTTTTTTGCCAAAACGACACCATATAAGAAAAAAATTCGAAGCAGAAAATTGTTCCTCTAAAGAAGTTATAGAAAAATGTCTCTTCATGCATCTACCTCGCATTGTTTTTTATGTTTTTGCGAAAATATTAAATAAATTTCACTAAAATTATTATTTTTTCCAACAAGACAAATTTATGATGGAATGCAAAATTACAAAAAAATCTTTTTTAACAGTTTCAAGAACTTTTTCCTTTGAAATTGGTATTTTCGAAATAATCTATACTTTCCATTTTCTGTAATGTTCTTTATTTTTATTTTTATTATTATTTTATTTCTAAAGGTGTAAAAGCATGAACAACCAAAAAGTAAAATTTTCAAACAAAAGACGCATTTTTTCGAAAACAGTTGAATTTTGAACAAAAAAGTTACTTTTCAACCAAGAAAAATGAATTTTCAACCAAGAAGGAAGACTGTCCTAAAATAAAAGATAAATTTTCAATCCAAAAGCATGAAATTCAACAACATAGTTGAATTTTCGACCAGAAATGACGAATTTAACAAAATAGTTGAATTATCCCAAAATAATTAGATTTTTAACAAAATAGTTAAATTTATAAACAAATAGTTGAATTTTCAGCATATCATTTAATCAAATATTTGAATTTTTAAGACAGAAAGACGAATTTTTCAGAAAAACTTTGAATTTTCATCAAAGGAGTTCATTTTCAACAAGAGAGACGACTTTTCTGCCACAGAAGATGAATTTTAAATAAAAGAGTAAAGTTTTTTAATCCAAAAAGTCGAATGTTTTAGAAAACATAGGACTTTTAAATCGGAAAAGATGAATTTCCAACAGAAAAGATCATTTTCTACCAAATAGTTGAATTTCTAACCAAAAAGTTGAATTTTCATCAAACAAGGTTAATTTTGCTATCCAAACAGAAAACATTTCAACAAAATACATGAATTTTCTACCAAATATTTGATTTTTCAACTATAGAGTTAAATTTTCAACAAAAAATATTAATTTTCTTCCCAAAAAGACGATTTTTCTACAAAATAAATAAATTTTCTACGAAATAGTTGAATTTATAAATTATACAATATACAGGATGAAGTTTCAACCAAAAATTAAATATTTCAATTTTCAGATGAAAACTCTGATAGAAAAATAACTTTAAACAAAAAAACAAAAACAAATTTTCAACAAATTTGTTAAATTTTCAACCAAAAAGATGTATTTTCAACCAAAAAGATTAGTGTTCTATCAAAAAGATTAATTTCCAACTTATTCAATATACAGAATAAAGTTTTAAACAAACATTGAATAGTTAAATTTTCGGATGTAGAAAAAAAATTTTAACAGAAAAAATCAACTTTCAAGAAATTTTTTAAATTGTCAACCAAACAAAATGAATTTTCGAGCAAGAAAATTAATTTTCTACGAAAAAGTACGAATTTTGAACAAAAAAAATGATTTTCCGACAAAATTACTCAATTTGTAAATCAAGCACACGAAGTATCTACAGAAAGTTGATTTTTAAACCCAAAAATATGATTTTTTAGCCAAAAAGTTCAATTTTTAACTAAATACTTTAATTCCCTACAACATTGTTAAATTTTCAAGCTAAAAAGGTGGATATTCTATGGAATAATAGAATCTTTAACATCAAAATTTATTTTAAAGCAAATAGTTGAATTTTTTATTATAATTCAGAAAGTATTTCAGTTTGTAAAATAATTGACTTTTCAAAAAAAAAAAAATAAATAAAAATAATAATAATTTCCCAACTAAGCATGAGACAGACGATATTTCAACGAAACAATTGCATTTTTCACCAAAAAGATTGTTTTAACCAAGAAAATGAAATTTATATAAAAAAACGAATTTTTCAAAAAAAAATACATGAATTTCCTACCAAAAAGTTGAACTTTTCAATGGAGTGTACCACCAGGCCACTATTTTTGGGACAACACCACTGGATATAAGTAGAAAAATTATAAGCATGGTTACTTTAGTTATATTATACTTACCAATCAAATCCAGGTGAAATAAAAATGTAAGAATCAGAATACAGCTAGCAATCTTCATTTCTTCTCTTATTATTTAATAAAAAATCTTTACAGTTATTGATATTAACCTTCTTCAGATTACTATGAGCCTATTTGCGCCGTGGCAATTTTTGCCACCGTAGCGGTGTTGTTAGGGGACCCCCACTTTTTCAACTGCGCATGCGCGACGATCCCCTCTTCACTCTTCCGCTATGCGGCGCCCATGCAGTTGGAACTGCTACGTTTGACCGCCAATCAGTAGCAGTCTACTTATAACCGACGCCCCTGATTGATTGTCAAGTGTAGCAGTTTCCGCTACGGTGGCGAAAACTATACGGCCACGTTCTAAATAGGCTCTATGTGTTCAAGTATTACTTGTAGGCATTCCTTTTTTTACATGTATTGAATAAACACTGAGACATGAAGAAATCACGTGATTGTCAAGATCTGAAGCTGAGAAAAAATATAATTTATTATTTTTCTGTGAGTAAACATTTGTGTGATTATTATCACATCATGTTTGTTCAATATTTCATGATACTGTGTACTTGTATTGGTGTAGCGTAAGACTGATAAGTTAAAGGCTTTTTTAAAAAAAGTTAACTTTTGCCCAAAAAAAAAAAAAATGCAAAAATAAGAAATTTTGACAAGAAATTTAGATGAACTAAGATTGTCTAAGATTCGTCTGGATTGCATAGGATTACTCTCAATTGAAAAAAATTATAGTAGGTTATTCCACCTTAACTAGACTCAAGCAAATTTTCAACCAAAAATTATTACCTTTTAAAAAAATTCTTGAATTTTCAACAAGATAGATAAACTTTTAACCAGATATTAAATAAAATTAAAAATTATTTATTTTCAATTATTTTAAAGTTTAAAAGTTTGTTTGAAACCATTAGGGGAATGAATATTATAAGATTTTATTTTATTTTAAAGTGTCACTCAATTGATGATGATTATAAATTATTAATTAAATATCAAAGCAAACAGTTGAATTTTTAACTGAAAATATTAATTAATTTATTTATTAATTTAATTGTTTAATTTTCAACAGAGTAGATTGATTTGCAAAAAATAGCAAAACGATTTTTCGACAAAAACGTTAAATTTCTAGTTACAAAAATTAATGATCAAGAAAATAGTTATATTTTCAATCGAGAAAATGAATTTTCAGTTGAAATGAATCTCCAGCAGAAAAGAATGTATTTTTCACAGAAGACTTTGATTCTCAACCAAGTATAGTTGAACTTTCAACAAAAAGGGTGAATTTTCAACGAAAAATGTAATGGTCGATATTCCAACAAAAAAAATACTTTCATTTTAAATATTTTTTTGATTCGACCGAAGAGACAAATTTTTAACAAGACGTAAATTTTCCACTATGAAAGATTTTTCAATCTAAGAAAAAAGGTCGACCCAGCTGTTGAATTTCCAAATAAAAAACATAAGTTTTCATGTCAAAATAAAATAGTTAAATTTTCAGTTGAAAAAAATTAATTGTTTACAAAAAAAAGCAAGTATTCAATCTGGTCAACACCGTAACACAAAAGTATTAAATTCCACCAAATAGTTGAATTTCTAACGGAAAAGATTAATTTTCAACCTATTAATTTTTCTCATAGTTTGTTTCGTTTGTCCAAAAATACAATTTTTCATTCTTAGTTTTTACGAATAAAACAAAAATTACGCGTTCCATCAAAAAATTATTGCAAGCGATTGAAGCTGCTTCCCATAGCACCTAACACAATTTTTTATTACACTTCTGACTGTATTTTTACATGATGAAATCCAAAATCGAATTCTCAATGATGGAACTACTGTTTGACACCCTGCGTGCAATAAGTTACAATAAGTTTTGTAAGACGATTGCTCGGAGCGAGGATTACAGGATGCTTTTGTTCAAATGGCTTTGAGTTTAGAAAATCCCTCAGTTCGCATGAAAATTCTTGAGTCTGGGCGAGCTTCATGAGGCACGTCAATGACCTGTCTCCTTCAGCCACAGATAGGTGACCCACAACTTGAAGTGCTCTAGCTACCTTAAGATTGTGAATGAAACGCAGACGATACGGTGTGACTGGAATAAGCTTTGGCAACGAGGAGTACCTTTCAAGTAATTTAAAATCCTCATTCGTAGTTAGAATAAGAGTTCGCTCATATTTTCTTCTTTCGGGTGCTTCTTCACTGATTGGACAATTTGTATTTATCGGCCACTTTTGTGTGGGCTGTACTAGCCACGCCGGCTCCTCGCAGCAAAGTTTGTTGCCTCGAAGATCTTCAGGGTTGATTCCTCGGGAAATAAGATCGGCTCTAAAATCATCAGGAGATGATTTTATCCTGCACAATGTTATTATCGGATCAGACTAGAGATAGGTGTCTTCCACCTTTAATTCTAGGGAGGCATTCATTGTTTCAATCAATTGTACAAGAAACAGTGCAGCCTGAAGTTTGAGGCGTCGCAGTGTAATATTTTTAAGTGGAGCCACTTTTGATTTGGCACACAGTAATCTGATCGTCGGCTGATCAGCTCAATGAGTCGACCTGATGTATACACGTGCTCCATATGCAGCTTTCGAAGCATTGCAAAATCCGTGAAGTTGTTCGTTGACCTGGTTTTGACAGAGAAGGAATCGTGGTACTAAGACTTCATTAAATGCCTGTAGCTGATGACCAAAGTCCATCCAGAGTGTATGCAAATCTTAAGGAAGAGCTTCGTCCCAATCGAGTTGTAGTTCCCATAATCGTTGTATGATTATTTTAGTGCGGATAATAGCTGGACCTACGAGGCCTAACGGATCGAAGATTTTAGCGATTATAGATAAAACAGTCCTCTTGGTAGCCCTTTGTTGAGAACTCTCGATGACGTAGTAGTTTAGTTTGTCCTTATAAGGATTCCAAAGTTATCCTAGTGTTTTCGGATCCTTGTCATGCCGTATAGAACGTTATGTGTTTGAAAGAGTCGATTCCTTAAAGATACTGGGTTTGTTGGAAGTCCGTTTTCGAAGTTCTAGTACTGCAGGAGAGAAAAGATTTGTGATGTCCTCTTTCAAACGTTGTGCCTCTTCAATAGAGCTTCTTCCAGTGAGCAAATCATCAACATGAAAATCTCTTATGATGACCTCAATCCCAAGAGGGTGCCCGGCCTTGCTGTCCCCTCCGATTTGTCGCAAGACCCGTGTGGCTCAATATGGAGCCGAGGCAGTACCATAGGTGATTGGTTTCAGTCGATAATGCTGAATTGGAAGAGACCGATCCTTTCTCCATGAAATTCTTTGAAAGACATGTTGGTTTTTATTGATTCTTACCTACTGATACATTTGTGGGATGTCGGCTGACAAGACAATCAGTTTGGTTCTTCATCTAGAATCAACGGCTAAGCGTTTTAACCTGTGATAAGTACTTTTTATTTCCTGGATCACAATCACTTGATTGAATTTATGCTCTCAAATTTTACTGGCTGTGCGAATTCCACATGTTCACATCAGAACTTTATCGTTATTGGTCGTTATTCAAATTTTCATTTTCATGTGTGGTGAGTATGTGTGTGAGGTGAACCACGTGCTCGAGATATATGTACCTGTGTTTCTCTGACATTGAATAGACTATTTTCACAACAATATTCAGACTTTGATTCATCGATTCATCATTTTTAAATTTTGTTTGAAAAGAATTTTTCCTGTTTTAATTTGACACTCGAATTTGAAGAAATATTTAGAGTAAAACCTGTTAAATTTTGACATTAAATTTTCAATTATTTTAAAAATATAAACTAATTGCTACAAAACTCTCGGCAAAGATAATATTGAATCAATGAAAATCTGTTCATAGCCAGAATCTTGGCTTCAATTGGTGAGCATATATACATTTCTTATGACATCATTTGTTTAGTGACATATATACTATACAATCGGACAGAATATCTTTTGAGAAATCTTCGGACTGGAAACACTTGTTTGAATGAAATTATATTTGTCAATCCAACGTTATCTCTGCCGAGGTTTTAATTATTCAAATGTTTATCTACGAGATAGAGAACCAAAAACCTTCGATCTACTGAACAAATATTGTACGCTGGTGTTCCAATTGTACTTACAGTGGCTTGTCGGTTCAAAATTATAATTTTCCTCTAAAATGTGGAATCTTACGTAAGATTTTTCCTGATACCCTACAGACTGTAAAAACAGTAAGCAGTCACGAGGGCTCCCCCCCTCTATTACACAGACGTACATAGTACTTTGGCGTTATGCTATTTACGCATATCCAATAACCAGTATCTAACACAATGAAGATCTTTATTGGAATCAAACTCATCGTATTGGTTGTTTTTCTGGATTTTGTTGGTAAATATATAATATTTAAGATATAAACCAAATTCGTTTCTTATCGGGCAGGTACTACACATCAAGCTGCAACGTCTGTGAGCGATATTTTTCTGATTTTAGACAAAACAATTTCCCATAGTGTTACAAGTATTTGAAGGTTGACATTTATTTTTTGAAAAGTGCATACATTTTTCCCAAACTTCTATGGTTTTTTACTATGTTTAGATTTTTTTATTTTATTTTCGGATTATGGTTACTTGTACCATCCTCTTTCGAAGTCCATCGGAAAATTTAAGATAGATTTACATTTGACAAAATGGTGGCTATTACTTTGCAAATATGAGACGTCGATCTTGAGCAGAAATTTATACTTATATTTGTTGACAATTGTCGTTGAGTCAAAACGTGGACATTTTACAAAAACGGGGAAGGGGGGGGGGGGCCCCCTAAAATTGTACGCAAATCTGATACCTTCTCCATATTGTAATTTTTCAAGATTGAAATAAAAATTATGCATCCTATCAAAAAATGTTCGTAGCTTTTTTCTGAGTGAACAACTTTGGTCAATTTTTTTTTCGTGGTTCGTGTCGTTTGTCCAAAAATTTAATTTCTTTCATTCTTGAATCAGTTTTTTCACAAATGAAACAAAACCTACGCGTCCCATCAAAAAGTGATTAATAACAAATTTATAGATCTTTCTTGAGTGCACAAATTGTGTTGATCCATATTTTTTCTCACCTTGTATAGTTTCATGCGACTCAAAGTGATTTACCCGATGTGCAAATTATTTTGCAGCCAGCAGAATGAATCATGGTTCACTAGTTGGTCGCATTAATTCATAATTTTAAGTATCAAAATTTATAACGTATCCATTTTCTATTTCTTCTTGCAGAACTACTTTCACCAAAAAGATTGCCTGGTCAGGTTCACGTGCCCGACAGCCTTCCCAGTACATCCTGTCCATCGCCGCCCAAACGAATTAATAATGAAGTAACAGTAACTACAACTGAGGAGGAAGTTCCAAGATTTACTTACATCGAAGACCCTATTCGTGGCTTCATTAGTGCGGACAGATCACGAAACGTTTTCATATTCGAATTTGAACATATCATCATTGGAAGAGTCATGGACGATCAAATTCTTCCTATATTTAATAAACGTCACGAGATAATCAGAATAGACTACAATCAGAATGGCCTGCGAATTCCTATGAACAGGACTGAAGCTGAATGTTGGGGTGTGTTTGGAAAATACTCTCAGTTCATAAAAACACCGCCACCAGTGTTCGGTTAATTTTATTCTCATAAACACCTGATAAAATAAGCACTGGCAAATAAACATAGATATTGGAATAAAAAAAAATTTACTTAATTATAAATCGAGCAGAAACTAACTTGATTTGCGACAACTGCTGCCACCTCGAAAAAGTTCAAAGGCAAATTTTATGTTTCGTTTTTATAATTCACGTTGGCTCACTGCACTCCCGGTTTCTCCAATACAGACTTTGCCACGAGAATAAGGGATTTTATATACTCCCGGATCATTAAGAAGTCCCTTTTTATCTTCAATAATGTTTATGAATATACAATACATGTGTATCTTTATGATATGTATAATCCATGTATATCTGTATGAATATAAATAAATAAAAGACGTTGCTGGATATTGTTGGATTCGTGCAAAAGTCCTGTCAATTCGCCTTTAAAGTGTCTGCTTCGACACATGGATCATTAAGGGCTTTTCGTTCTAAATGCTGACTATCAAAATATCGAAAATTGTTCGCTAAGACAGAAAATAAATCCAGCTTTAATTTCTGTATGTATTTTTCACTTGGCAAATAAACATAGATAATAATAATAATAATAATAATAATAATAATAATAATAATAGGTCTTAGATCGAATAATAGATCCTTATTATGAACCCAGTCTACATAAAAATTTAATACACAAAAACAGATGAACAATGGGAACATACAAGGCAGAGGTTGAGCTCAAGTGGCTTTCCAACCTATCCTTCATATATTGAAATAAAAAAAAAATGCACTCAATTATAAATCGAGCAGAAAGTAACTAGATTTGAAACAACTGCTGCCACCTCGTGAAAGTTGAGAGGCAAATTTTATGCTTGTTTTTTTATATTTCATGTTGGCTCACCGCGCTCCCGGTTTCTCGAATTTTCTTTTTTCGACTTTTCCACAAGAATAAGGGATTTTATATACTCCCGGATTACTGAGAGGTGTCTTTTTATCTTCATTTTTGTTCTGATCTACATTAGATTAGAAACTCTGAAACCAGCAGTCGTGCTCAAACTTGTATAAATTGTAATGTTTCTTCATCATTTTGAATATTCTGTCTAGATACGGAATTTTCCATATACCTCACTCATTTCCAGCTCGTTAGCATTGAAATAAAAACTCTAGACGAAGATAACGTTGAGTCAATGAAAATCTGTTTAGCCGGAATCTGGACTTGGAACTCTGAGCGTGTATACATTTTTTTATGACAGTTTGTTTAATGACATATATACTATGACATCGAACAGAATATCTTTTCAAAAAACTTCGGACTCGTGTTTAAATAAAATTATAGTTTGTCGATCCATCGTTATCTCTTCTTTTTAGAACAACATAACAAATGAAGAATATATTCACGAATTATTGTTTGAACTTCCTACTTTTAATATTATCCAGCTTATGTTTTAAAGAAATACGTCCACGTGGACAGAGGAGCCGGGAGGAGGAGGTTTTTAAAAGTCAAGCTATTTACGCATAACCGCTAACCAGTAGTTGGCATAATGAAGATCCTTTTTGGAATTTCAGTCATCATGTTGGTGGTTTTTCTCGATTCTGTTGGTAAATATTATATCAAACTAAAAAAATCTCTGAGATATTCTTCTGATTTTGGACAAAAAAAATTTCCACGCTGTTACAAGTATTTTGAATTGTCGAGGTTTATTTTTGAAGAAGTACATACATTTTTTTTCAAACTTCTATTGCTTTCGATTACATTTAGATTATCTAATTTTCGTTTCAGATTATGGTTACTTTTACCGTCCTCTTTCGAAATCCGTTGGATAATTTAAAAAAGATTTAGAGCTGAAAAAATGCTGGGCTCAACCATTTTTGTTTTTATAGATTTGGATTGCTTCTCTATGTTTTCTTGGAAAAATATTCCGCGTTCTTGCGATAACGGTCCTTTTGTCGATTAAAAAGTTTTTTCCTGGTTCGAAATCATGCTCAGGTAGTGCTCACTGCATGAAATGATTTAGCCTGACTTTACTCTGATGTGTCTTTATACGTTGGCTCACCGCGCTCCCGAATTCTCCAATATAGACTTTGCCACAAAAGCAAGGGATTTTATATACTTCCCGATCACTGAAGGTGCCCCTTCATCTTCAGAAGTTTGTGGAATCGTTCTGGATTACGATTTGTTCAGCTTTTTATAATTCCTTTTGTGAGTTATCTTTATCCGTTATTGATACATTTATGTATACAAGGGAGTCGATGTCCGATTGCTTTTGAGATGGGCGGTGGTGGGAAGAGGCATGTTGGTATCTGTTTGTATGGATGAGTTTTCTGTAAACTTCACGACCAAATGTATTATCAGATCTTCTTTGAACAAGAACGCTCAAGAAAGGCGATTTTCCGTTTTGTTCAATCACCATAGTGAACTGGATATTAGGGTATAATTGATTCATCAATTCTAAAAACTTGTGTAGTTCATCTAGTCCACGTCTCTAGATGACAAAGGTGTCCTAAACGTAACGGTGCAAAAATTTTGGTTCAAGCTTGGATTGGTTGAAGATTTCAGTTTCTAGATGTTACATAAAGATGTTGGCTATTACAGGTGAAATTGGAGATCCCATTGGTGCTCTTGAGGTTTGTTCGTAGAATTGGTTATTGAAAGAAATTGGTTATTGAGACAGTGTTCCATCATAGGTATCAGATCGGAGGGAAATTTCGCAAAGGGGATCTAATAATATCGATTGCATCAGAGATTGGTACTTTCGTGAAAAGAGTACTTAGAAACTCTCTCATCATTTATTTTTCTAATTATTAAAATTTAGAACGCATCCATTTTCTTTTTCTCCTTACAGAATTACTTTCACCGAGAAGATTGCCCGGTCAGGTCCACGTGCCGACAGGTCCACCGAGCACGTCCTATCCTTCACCGCCCAGAAGACCTAATAATGAATTAAAGGTAACTGCAATTCAGGTAGAACTTCCAAGAGGTACTTACATTGAAGACCCTCTACGTGGCTTCATTAAAGCAGAGAAAGGACCAAATGTTGTTATATTCGAGTTCGAAAATATCATCATTGGAAGAATTGAGGGAGAAGATATTCTTCCTATATTTAATAAACGTCACGAGATAATCAGAATAGATGGCAACAAGAACGGCCTGCGAATTCCCATGGATATGACAGAAGCTCGGCGTTGGGGTGTGTTTGGAAAATACGCTCAATTCTTGAACACATCGCCACCAGCATTTGCGTAATGTGATTTTCATGAACACCTAATGATTTAAGCAGACTGATAATAAAACTAATGATCAATCTAAATTCGCTACATTTTTTTTCCTCCTGAAACATATTATCACAAGAGATTCAGAATAGACTGCAAAAGAATAGCCTATGGATTCCCACGGATAGGACTAAAGGCTTCGGGGTGTGTCCGGAATTGATTGAAGCAGCTAGAATTATCACTGTCAACTAGTGGGATTTCACTGGTTCACTCAGTGCAATTCCGTCACTGGTTTGATCAGTTTGGTTCAGTGGTCACTCAGTATCAGTAGTCATCTGATCATACGCGTTGCCTTCAATCAGCTAGTTAGGTATGACATTTAGAAGCGAAAGATATCACATTCCCCAGTTATTGCAGTTAGGCCCCAAACATGTCTAACACAAACACTAGTGAAGATAAAGTTCTTCTTCACTCCATCAGTGATATATCCTGATGCGCTAGATCGCTGATTGGATCTATCATGTGGCGTGATTGGTATATTCAGTAACATATACAAAATCTTCATTTTGAAATTTCTAATGTTCTTGATAAGAAGGATATCTAGAATACTAGTTTCAACAACTGGAAAATCATGATAAGGTCACTTTTACTTAAACCTTTTTTGGTGGAATATATATTTGTATTATCTGTATTGAATTGTGAGCGAACTCCACTTCAACAGCAATAGCTTCAGTATTTAATAAATTCGGGATTTTGAATTCCTTTTGTCTAATGTTGTTTTCAATCATTAAAGCCACACCGCATCCTGCAATATTTCTATCATTTCTATATACTAAGTACCCTGCGATTTTTAATCTATGATTATTATCTAATCATGTTTCAGACATTCCTGTTACATCATAGTAATATTGATGTGAGACAGAATTTAGTTCATGAGTATTATTTTTAATTGAATCGGCATTCCAAGTTAGAATACTCATGTTTTTTTCTTTCACAATACTGGATAATTTGTCTTCATCTTCGAATTTTTAGCTCGATTTGTCCTACTCTGCTTTTGGCTACTGCTTTTGGGACCTAATGTTTAAAATCATATAAGAAATTGAATTTTCAAGATTTTCAAAAAATCTTAGTTCCGGCGATAGCCATCCACCTATAGATTAACATCTAATTCTGTTTTTTGATTTCGAATAAGCCACTCTGACAGAATCATGATCGCCGTTTACCTATCTTTTTTTATATGGTTGCCATTCGCTCAATAAAACTCGTGATCATGATCATATTTTTGCATACAAAAATTCAGAGTTTCTGCTAATTCTTCAATTTGAAGAATAGAAAGAATTTTTTGAAAATAATCAACTTTTTTCGACATATTGTTCATATGATTATGGACATAGCTATAGACAAAAATGGGTGATACTTTTTCTTTCGTCAGGCTTTGTACCTTTGAAGGGCTTCCTTCATAATCATCATCTTCAAAGAAGTCATCAGACAGCGTCTCATACTTGTTGGTACGCACTGAAATATTCGGATCAAAGTGCAAATAAAGTGGAATTCGGCTTTCTAAGAAGGTAAACTACCCTTACGTTAGTTACACTTTCAAATTTCATGCAATGCTCATTATTAGTTGCAATACATACTCAAATTGATATGCAAAACTAATTTGTGTTGCGTATTATTCTCGTCCACCACTCAATAGGTCAAGGGGGTGGAAACCACCCCTTAATGTCACCCCTAAAAAGAATTTTATAATTTTAAGCTATGAACAGACACACAATTGAAACGAAATAACTGCCAATTGATTAGGCGCCATGCAGGAATGTTATCAACTCCGCGAGATTCTTAATTGTTTGCATTTTTTAAAAACAAACTGCGACCTTAAAGAAGCTCATTATTGAAGAGATTATTTCTATATTTGAGCACATCAGAGCAAAAGAAAGAGATATTATGTAAGTATATGTATGTATAAGTATCTATAAGTATGTAAGTATTATGAAAGTATATTATTGCTGAATTCTTGGAGTGGACACTGGACATTGTTCAAAAGCTGTGGATGAAGCAACACCTGTGAATAAAAATATAATGGTCTCTAAAATTCCAGCAGGAACAACTGGAAAAATACAGCCGCTGGACGTATTTGGATTTCGCGTCTGGAAAAATTTCATTATACATTTTTCGGATAGCGTAATTTTATTAAACAGTAATTTAAACTTTCATTTAAGGAACAATGTAATCAATCTACAATCTTTAAACCATAGTCAGTTATCTTCGCCTCGATACGTAAACCTTTTTAAATATGTGTGGTATAAAAGTGGTTACATTGATAAAAAACCCGACCACTTTGATAATCCAGTTACATTTGGTTTTGAGGAATCTCGAACAAATTGCGAAATATCCGGATGTATGAATGTAGGTATTATAAAATGTTCATGGTGCAAGAAAACGTTATGTTTGAAACATTTGTTTGAAGATTATCATTTTTGTACTACATATCATCCATAGTCAATTGTATATCATTTGCAACTAATGACCGTAAAAATTGTATTAGCACATTCTTGAAAGTGATTGTTGGCATATTTAATTATACACTTCGTTTTTTATTATACTGAAATAAATTTTTAAAAATTAAATAGAGGAGAAGTACTATTGCACATAATTACCGAATGACACATAATTGACAGTTATTTGATTTCAATTATATGTTTGTTTAAAGCTGACAATCGAAAAATTTTCTAGGGGTGACTTTGAGGGGTTATTTTCACCGCTTTGACATATCGAGTGGCAGATGAGAACAATACATAACACAAGTTTTTTGCATATGAATTTAAATATTTATTGCAAATAATAATGAGCATGGCATAACATCAGAGAGTGAAACTAACCTAAGGGTAGTTTACCCTCTTAGAAAGGCGAATTCAAGATTTTTCTCACAAAAATTATGAAATACATCAACATCAATTTCCTCTTAACTTCATAACAGTATAGTTTTTTCGCAGATTTAATAAAAGTGTCAATTTTTATAACGAAAAATTGGAAAAAAATAATTAGTTTTTGCTCCCTTAAACACAGGGGTAGCATCCCTCAATGGTCACAACACCCTGAAAATATTTAGAATTCGAAGGGAAATCCAATGCAATTGATTTGAAAGAAAATAATTGATTAGTTCACGTTAAAATAAAAAAAACTCATTTTTGGGTGTGAAGTTTGAGGGTTGTTTTCACCCCTTAGAAATGTTTTTCCGCAGATAAACAAAAACACGTGTCGCTTAGTTTTTGATGTAACAACACATATAAATTTGGAGAAAATCGGAGGGGTACACCTCGAGAGGTTTCCTTGTCAGTATAATTAATAAAAACTGTATAACAATACAAGCAAATTATAAAAAATGCTTTTTATTATGAAAGGATGGAAAAGCATCCAGCTCTCATTCGGAAAATTCTAAAAGTGATTCCAGGAGAATCAACTAATCTAACATACAATAGGAAGGAAGAAGAGGACGCTAATTTAAAAAAATAATGTAACAGATGAGGTGTTGAATAGTTCAGTGCTGCTATATTGGGGGATTTTTCTTCAAATTTGAGGAAAAACTGACTAGCCTGCGGATTTTTGAAGAATCTGAAGAAATTTCATGAAAATCTGAAGATTTTTCCCGAAGATGTGTTTAAAAAAAATGTTGTAATGTTTTACGTAAGTTTGTTTTGAATGAAATTTGACCAATCACGTATTCGCTTGCACTTGTCAGCAAGTACCTCATTGGTCAAGTGCAGGCAAGCAGAGGTATGAAAAGGCCTTTAGCTTGCGTCGTAGCAGTTTCGTCACATCGTGGGTTTCGTATTGTCTTTGTTTAAAGAAGATGCGGTGCCGATTAATGCCGACGTTTAAAAATATTGCTTCATGTTCGCGTATAAGAATAGCGTGATTATTACGTGTAATATATAATTTATCATAAAATAATTATTCATAATGAAAACATGCATTATAAAAAATTAATTCTGAAACTTATGGTATTTTACGTCATCAGTCTTCTACATAATGTAAATTACATATTGTTTTCTATGTAAGGGCGCCGACCGCTTCGGTCATTTGACCGATTTCCCGTGATCTGACTGTCTGACCGTACATTTTGGAAAAAGTGAAAATCATCTTATAAATAGTTATTGGAATGTTGTTTACTAAATAATGTAAGATGAAAACAAAAACGGAACAATTTTCCATGTAATTGCAGGCTGTTAATCTCTTCAGATGGACATTCTTCGCTTTGCGTGATTTTAATGAGACATAACCTACAAAAATCATTAAGATTTAGACATAAGACATAAGTTCATCGCAAATATAATCTGTTTCTCTCACGATTAAATCCAACTGAATGACTGCTGAAAGCTTATTTGAATTTTACGTTATGGTATTTTTATCTTGTTTCATTATACTGTATTACGTTTTTATTTATCATAGGGATAATTTCAGTGATAGGTAGGAAAACTGGAAACGCCAAAAATTACAGGTTGAAATAAAAGGATGGAAAGGATAATTCAATAAACCTATATCTTAACGTGGAGCGACTCCGTAAAACTATACTTACGCGAAATGGAAAAATTTTCTCTGGTGCTGTCAAAACTATATTCTGGTTTTGATTGTAGTATAGGGCTTTTATTTTCCAAGTTTTTTTTAGTGTGAAAGTTCTCAAAGAACTAAATAAATTCGTGTAGCTTATTCTTAACAAAATGGAGATAACTGGACTTTATTCAGTGTATAATAATATTTATTATTATTACAATTAATTCTGTTGTTGAAAAATCAACGGTTTTGTAGAAATTTCAACAATTTTTTTTCTTCCTTTCCTGAAAAACCTTTGCTGGTTGCAAATTCAACACTTTTATTGAAAGTTCATCTCTTTCGGTAGAAAATTAACTTTGTTAACTGAAAATTTAACTATTACATCTTCGTCTAGAAATTAATCGTTTTTAGTTGCAATTCAACTAACAAATTTCTTATTAACAATTGATCTTTCTTGGTTGAAAATGCAAATACTTGGTTGAAAATCGAACTACTTTGTTGAAAATAATTTTTTTGTTTGAAGATTCATCACTTCAGTTGAAAAATCATCTATTTGATTCAAAATTAGCTTCTTTCTTTGATTCAAAATTAATTTTTTAAATGAAAATTTGTCTTCTCAGTATAAAATTAACCCTTAAATGGTAACGTCGGGTCACTCGTGCCTTGAACAAATCTTCTCCCCTTGCTAGCTCAGAGAGAAGCGTGGAGTTTATTTGATTATACTGTTTAAAAAAATGATAAAATCAGCAATATAGTGATTCATCCTTATACTAGGATAGTTGATGAAATTTCATGCATTTTGTGGAATTTTTTAGAGCACTTTAGAGCACTTTTCAAAGCGCCAGACACGAGTGACCCGACGATACCGTTTAAAGGGGTCGAAAATGAGGTTACCATTTAAGGGTTAATCTGATTGGTTGAAAATTCTTAATTTTTGTGAAAAATGTAATGGCTTTGTTTAAAAATTAACTGTTTCATTGAAAAGTCATCCTTTTTGGTTGAATATTCGTCTTTTTTTGGGTAAAATATCAACTATTAGATTTTTTGTCAAAAGAATTTAACTTGATTAGAAATTTGAAGAACAGAAAAGTCACGAAGTGCAATTCTTATTTTCAATTTAAGATTCAAAATTTATCGGCCCGAAAATTTTGAACTTATAGGTGTAAAATAGCTTGAAACTTTTGCATTTCCAAACTTTAAAGATTTCTGCACATTTTTAACAGTCCAGTCTAATGATTTTTAATTTAAAAGCGTTTAAATTTAGATATTCCAAATACATAAAAACACGTTATTTCGAGGCTCTCCAAAGACACTTTTACCTAGTACAAATTCAAAACTAAAAATGTACAAGCTTGAGCTATTCAAATTTAAACTAATGATGAATTTTCCTGAATTTTAAACGATGTTTTAATTTGAAATTCTCTCATTTCTGAAGTTTCATTGAAATTATTCTTGACACATTTTCAATTATTTAAGTATACAATATTTTAATTTAAAATTGTACAATTATGAACAATTTAAATTTGAAATGACAAAAGGTTGAACATTTAAATTTGAAAGCATAATTTGTACAATTTTGAGCGATCTAAATTGACCCCAAATAGTTCTGAATTTTGTATCATGGGATTATTCCAATTCTAACCTCCTCTATTATACAATTATTCAGAAATAAAGGGTTTAAATTTAAAATTGTATAATTTTGGAAAACTTAGATTTGAAGCGGCAGAATGTTGAGCGTTTAAGTTCTTAAACCAAATGCATACAATTTGGAATTATTTAAATGAAAACCAAATACTTTTGTAGTTTGTTAACATGGTATAATTTCCATTTTAACACTTAATGATACAGGTTAGGTTCACCTACCACAAGAAAATACTACAAACTAAATTTTATACCATTTATTGGATGATAAAACTCACACAAAACCATCATTTTGGCTTCTTTTTTTAAAAAAGTGTACGTCCTAGTTTTCAACATTTGAAAACTATTCATGTTCAATAGGTTATGTTCGTTGACAGCAACAAGATACGAACACTTTTTACGTATTTATTCCTTTTTCTTCACTTTTTTTCAAAAAAAAATTTCGTTTCACTAATAAAAAGGTGTTGTGTCGTCTATATCTATGATATTAATTCAATTTTTCGCGTAATAACATGATTTCCTTTTTTTCCACTTGTCCGGTCAGGCCCAGATAACAATCGTGCGTCTCACATCACCCGCATTGTGTGATTATCATGCTATGCGTGCGTGAGAGGGTTCATTTCGCCATCACGGGATGATAGTCACGTAGCTGCGAGCGTTATGACACGCATTTCGCTATCATATATGCCTTCACGAAATGCGTGCAAAATACAACGCACGTGTGAAGGCATCATACAGAAAACAATATTAATAGTATATATTATTGATTATTCAGGGTTTCGTAGCCCCCCCCCCCTGGCAAAAGAGTAGAAACGCCAACATTTTTTTTTAATAATTTTTTTTCCAACAAATTTTTTTTCACATTTTTTTTCAAAATTTGTGTTTCAAAAAATTTTGTTCACAAAATTTTTTTTCAAACATTTTTTTCGCAAGATTTTTTTTTTAAAATTTATTTCCACAAAATTTTGTTTAAAACATTTTTTTGCACAACATTTTTTTTCAGAACATTTTTCTTCAAAAAAATTTAAAAGAAAATTTTTTGTCAACAAATTTTTTTATATTTTTTTTCCAAAAAAATGTCTCTGCTCCACTCTATGCAATATAAAATTAGTATTTTTCGTTACCACCTCCTAACAAGTTTTTCGGACGGGCGTTGCAAAAAATAGCGTGTAATACGCACTTGTTTCACAAATAACTGTTTCTTTAAAAAATTTTGTCTCAATTCAGAAAATAGTTTTTTCAATATTTTAAATAATACTTAATGAACCTATTAATAGGCTACAAGACCCTTTTTGAGAACTTTCATATGGGCACATGAAAGCTCAAAAGTATTAATTAAATGGAATCTGAACTTCTATTATTATGTAGTAATGAGTAATTATTATATCATAATATTATATTATGTAATACATACATAAGTATAAAGAAGATTTGTATATTATTAGAATTATTATCTTTTGTGATAAGGATATATTACTAAGTGCGTTTACGAATTTGAATGTAGCGCGCGCTCAACAAAATGAATAGGTAGTCAAATGGTGGCAGATCGGAGGCTGTTTGACCAACGAAGTTGAACGTTTCCCCCACCCGTGCACAACACCAGCTGACATGTTGACAATCTAAGCTGCATTACAAGAAAGGAGTTCGCCTTTTAATTAGCATTCTATGTTTGTTGTTCGTTCATTGTTTGAATAAGTTTTTTAAAACAAATACAGCATTTATTAAGAAGAAAAAACTTACAAATACGTTTTGGAAAGCTTGTACCAAGGCAAGACTTTTTTCCGTTTACACTTATTTTGTACAATTAACCATTCTCAAGTTTTAGCGTTATAAATAATTCTGTTTGTACTAAAACTTACATATTTGCAGATAGATATATCAGTAAAAAAATTGAGAAAAGGCATTTAAGAAAAAGGTTTTTAACAACTATTCGTGCAATATTGATATATTGTTGTTAAAAATACCGGGGTTTAAATTTGTTCATGAACAAAAGTTTTATTTCGATCGGAATTTTTTTTTCTTTTTCAGTACGTGTCTTGAAAATCAATTTGCCTTTTTTCGAATATTTTAAGTCAGATAAGTGCTGAGATATCTCTTTGGAAATATGTCAATTTTAATGCAAATATAATTGTTCATAGCACTATAATAATTTGAGAACGATGAATTCTACAAAAAAATAGTGTAAGCGGAAAAAAGTCGACTTGTCTTGGTTCAAACTTTCCAAAACATATTTTACAAAAAAATTTGTTTATAAATACTGTATTTATTGAAAAATCTTGTTTAAAGAATGATCGACCAACTTTTCGAAAATGCAATCACTTTTTGTTATTAGTTCTCTGATTAAAATTTAAAAAAAAATTATTTGATCTTCTTTTCTTACTTAATAATAAAATATTTATATAAATATAAATAATTTTATATTTATATGAATATTTTATTATTCTCTTATTATTATTTATTATTATTCATGATTCTATTATTTCTAATGAAAAATCACAATGTGCATGCGATATCGCACGCACGTCATGATGATCATAACATGCGTGCGATATGAACCTCAATTGATGACACATATGCGTGCGTATTCGCACGCATATGTGCGGATCGATCCGCATATATGCGTGCGATTACGCCATCATTTTGCAAGCATTTTGTTATCTGGGGGTGACAGTCAGATTACCGGAAATCGGTCATATGTCGGTCACTCCCCATCTCTATGCATGAGGTATTTTACTTATAATACCTCCTTTAGGTATTATACGTAATAAACTTCCAGCTACGCGTAACTACACACCCCTGCTTTTCCCCTAGATCTAGACGAGACAAGCCATATTCGCCTAAAGTCCCTAAAATCAATTAATTAATTCTGTGGTTGCTACCATACTTTGATCTTAAATAGTTGATTTTACTTTTGATACTGTTCAAAAAGCCTCAAACTATGTTTTTGAAATTTGAAGAAATATGAAGACATTTTTCAAATCTGTCTGAAGATTTTTGAAGAAAAATCGAGAAAAACTGAAGATTTTTTTATTTTTGACCTAGCAACACTGGAACAGTTATTTAAGGAAGTAGAAACCAGAAAGATAAATGAATTTATGTTTTCCAACTGTTAGGACTTCAGAAAAGGAAAAAATTATTGTTGGGAAGTTTTTGATACATTTTTATAGAAAAAATTAGATTTCTCTTGTTTTTCAACAACAGTTGCTCGACCTAAAAGCCTTCGTAAGGATGGGCTTACTTGTATAGAAAAATGCAAAAGTCACGAGAGACCTAATTAATTTATGATTCCAGATGTTTCTGGTTCTTAAATAAAAGTATTATTCACTAGTTGCAGATGATTATTAAATGTTAAAACATTCCTTGTTATCATTATTTTTTTTATGATTGAGAATCCATCTTTTTTGCTTAGAAATATTGTTATTTGTTCGAAAATTTAATTAATTCCTTGAAAATTCCAAAATTTTCTGTCTAAAAAATTATTTTTCTTGGTAGAAAATGCAGCTGGTTGAAATATAATCCTTTTTGATTTTGTTTTCGTTTGTTTTTAATTTGGAATCGAAATATTTCTAGGTCGAAATATCAACTTACACATCTTTCGTATAGAATTAATTTTTTGGGTTGAAAATTCAATTATTTAGTTCAGAGTCGTTGAAAATTTATTTTCTTGGTTGAAAATGTATCATTTTAGCTGAAAATTCTTTTCTTCCGTTAAAATAGTATTGGAAATAATTTTTTTCGTCAAACATCAATTTCGTCTACGGAGAATTTAACTAGTCCATTTCTGGTTGAAAATTAATCTTCTAAACTGAAAATAAAACTATTTTGTTACAAGTTCCACTATTTTGTTAAAAATAAATTTTTTCTTTTGAAAATTGAGCTATTATGTTAAAAATTCGTTTCTATTTTTGGTGAAAATAAATTTTTCAAACTGAAAATTTAACTATCCCGTTTTTAGTTGAAAATTTATCTCTGTTAGTTGAAAATTTAAATATTTAAATGAAAATTTAAATATTTAAATGAAAATTCAAATATTTTCTTAAAAATTCATACATTTTGTTGAAAATTGGTCTCTTTTGTTACGAAAATCAATCTTCTTCGTGGTAATTCATCATTTTGATTGAAATTCAACTACTTGGTTGAAAGTTAAACTCCTTGGTTAAATTTTGTTTCAGTGGAAGATCCGTCATTTGATTTGAATATTCATCTCTTTTGTTGAAAATTCAAATATTTGATTGGAAATCATTTTTTTAAGTACAATTTTGGAATGATTAATTAAAATTTTTAATTTTTAATTAATGACAGTTATTATCATAGAGAAATTAAGTGAATTCACTCAAGGAAGAGATGATTGCGTATCTGAATGATTTTTTATTATTAAAAAATCACAAAACAATATTTGAGGGCTTCATGTGTCAATGAAGTGCAAAGTCGTTACTATAGGAATATTTAAACTGAATCTGATTTTGAACTAGCTGTAACAGGAATATTATCTAAAGGATTTAAAAGGATTTCAAAAAGAAAAATCAGGGCCCGAAGAATGTTTTTAAAATGAGGTCTTTATCGTCACATAAAGCTCAAAGTCGTTATGAGTTGCATGGTGGCTCTAATTTTTGAATTTAAAGTATAAACTCCCAATTCAATTGAAAATATAATAAAAAACATTTCAATTTTCTTGCACAAGGAGGCCTTTGTCATAAGATAAAGTTCAGAGTCGTTACAAAGAAACTTAATTTTGATCAAACACATAGAGATGCAACTATGCACAACGAGGTCTTTATAATTCAATGAAGTGCAAAGTCGTTACGAT
>CAKNXH010001476.1:56999-101270 GCA_932178445.1 Andricus quercusramuli | reverse complement strand
TTTATAATTCAAGGAAGTGCAAAGTCGTTACGATGCGAAAATTTAAATTGAATCTTATTTTAAACTATCTATAACAGGATTTTAATATATTCTTCTTCTTTCTTAGAAAGAAGATTCAAAAACAAAAACTTGTTCACACAACGAGGTCTTTATCGCAAGTAGAAGTTCAGAGTCGTTACGAGTTACATTGTGGTTCTAGTTTTTGAAGTTGAGGTAGAAAATCCCACTCAAATTGAATATATAATCCAATACATTTTTATTTCTTGGCACAAGAAGGCCTTTATCATAAGGTAAAGTTCAGAGTCGTTACAAAGAAACCTAATTTTGAATAAAACACACAGAGATGCAACCATGCACACTGAGGTCTTTATAATTCAATGAAGTGCAAAGTCGTTACGATGCGAACAATCAAACTGAATCTTATTTTCAACTATCTATAACTGGATTATAATATATTCATCTTCTTTCTTAAAAAGAAAATTCAAAAACCAAAACTTGTTCACACAACGAGGTCTTTATCGCAAGATGAAGTTCAAAGTCGTTACGAGTTGCATGATGTCTCTAATTTTTTGAAGTTAAAGTATAAACTCCCAATTCAATTGAAAATTGAATCAAAAACATTTCAATTTTTTCGCACAAGGAGTTCTTTATCATAAGATAAAGTTCAGAGTCGTTACGATGAAACTTAATTATGAATAGAACACATGGAGATGCAACCATGCATAACGAGGTCTTCATAATTCAATGAAGTGCAAAGTCGTTACGATGCGAACAATCAAACTGAATCTTATTTTCAACTATCTATAACAGGATTATAATATATTCGTCTCTTTTCTTAAAAAGGAAACTCAAAAACCGAAACTTGTTCACACAACGAGGTCTTTATTGTAAGATGAAGTTCAAAGTCGTTACGAGTTACATTGTGGTTCTAATTTGTGAAGTCAAGGTAGAAAATCCCACTCAAATTGAAAATTTAATCCAATACATTTTTATCTTCCCACACAACGAGGTTTGTATCATAAGATAAAGTTCAAAGTCGTTACGATGAAAACTTGATTTTGCATAAAACACATAGAGATGCGACCAATTCATATTTCACCAATTTTAAATAAATTTTACATTTTTCTAAACCTTAATAAAAGGAAAATTTTTTTTCCAAAAGTTCATTCGATCTGTGAAGTAGTCTTGCTCAAGAGTTACGGACGGATCAGTATTACTGTTGATATTACCAATTTGAAGGAAGCTTCCTCTTTTTTGGTAAGGCTGCCAAATATCAGAAACAGCCAAATGTTCAGATGTTGGTTTTCTAAAAAAAAAAAATATATATATTATATACTTGAAAAAAACAATCTTCTGAGTTTCAGAAGGTGTTATTTTTAATAAGAAAAAAAATTAGATTTCAAAGAAGACTCACATGCTTGAACAATTTTAGGTTACGTTAGCAATTTACACCAAATATTGGTATTTTAAATGAAAAAATCATTGTAATTTGGACAAGATTTAAAATCTCTGAATAATTCATGATTATGTTTGTATCTTTGTTTAAAATTGGTAATTTTATTAAAAAGAAAGAAAATCAGATTCTAAAGAAGACTCACATATTTTATCAATAATCTTTTAATAACTTCAAATTATATTAGTATTTTTCGACGAAAATTGGTATTTTTAATTTAAAAAATTATATTTCAAAAAATATTTACAACCTTGGACAATTTTAGTTTATGTTAGCGTTTTTCCTCGAAAATGCGTATTTTTAATTTAAAACAATGAGATTCCAAAGCAGTCTCACATTTTTTCAACAATTTCAGGTTATGTTATCGTTTCACGCCAATATTTGGTATTTTAAAACAAAAATCATGACAAGTTGTAAGATTTAGAAACTTTCAACAACTTTGGATTATTTTAGTATTTGTTGACGAACATTGGAATTTTTTATTCAAAAAATTAGATGAAAAAAAATATTGACAGCTTTGAACAATTTTAGGTTATGTTAGCCTTTTGCACAAAAAATTGGTATTTAAAAAAAATTTCATTGTAGTACCCTTACGAAAAGATATGACAGGGAAAAAATGACAGGTGTGTCATTTTTCCCCTGTCATTTTTTGTCTGTCATTTTTTCGCGACCACAAGAAAATGACAGGGAAACGACAGGCAAAATGACAGGAAAACGACAGGCAAAATGACAGGAAAACGACAGCCGAAAATGACTGGCCCTAATTGGCTATAATCTATAATAATATTGTGTAGAATTATAAATTCTCGACGACTTGCAGACTTATTTAAACTTTCCTGTAAAGCTTAAAAAATCATTAGTATGAGAAAATTATTATGGGAATTTTCATGATGAAACACCTTTCTGTAGCCTGTTGATAATTCTGAATTATCTTTCCAACACATCAATTGTGGAATGTGTCCGATTTGCCATTTTAAAGACTTCTTATCATTACAAAGTGCTAAACTTAAGTACCACGGGCAAAAATTTCAGACTATTTTCAACTTTCTTCATTCCCTTAACAAATTGACTGGGTTGACTGCGTGCTCCAATCCCATGATCCAACAAAGAATGGTTCCGCAACACGCAGCCTACGGACCCTTTGATTGGTTCACTTTTTTTTAGATGCGCGTGGCGAGACCATTCTTTGTTGGATCATGGAATTAGGAGCACGCATTGAACTTGAGGGATGAAGAAAGTTGAAAATAATCTGAAATTGTTGCCCGTGGTACTGAAGTTTAGTCCTTTGTAAGGATAAGAAGTCTTTAAAATGGCAAATCGGACACATTCCACAATTGATGTGTTGGAAAGATAATTCAGAATTATCAACAGGCTACAGAAAGGTGTTTCATCATGAAAATTCCCATAATAATTTTCTCTTGCTAATGATCTTTTAAGCTTTACAGGAAAGTTTAAATAAGTCTGCAAGTCGTCGAGAATTTATAATTCTACACAATATTATTATAAATTATAGCCAATTAGGGCCAGTCGTTTTAGGCTGTCGTTTTCCTGTCATTTTGCCTGTCGTTTCCCTGTCATTTTCTTGTGGTCGCGAAAAAATGACAGACAAAAAATGACAGGGAAAAAATGACACACCTGTCATTTTTTCCCTGTCATATCTTTTCGTAAGGGTATGAACGATATTCGCAATTTTTGAACAGTTTCAGGTTATTTTAACTTTTTCTTTACAAAAAATGGGTTTTTCTAAATTGGTTTTCCTTAAAAATCATTAGATTCCAAAGGTTAATAATTTTGAACACAACATGTTAGGTTTAAACAAATATTGACTTTTTTCTTCAGAAATAGATTATTTTGAACTACATTTAAAAAAAAATTCAATTTTGAACAACTTTACTTCATGTTAGTGTTTTCATCAGAAATTAGTTTTTTTATCAAAAATGTGACAATTTTATTGTCTATATTACCCATTTATTGCGTATGATGTCACCAAATCTACCATTATATCAATGACATAATTATCTTTCCTGGATGCTAAAGGTGAATAGACACCAGAAAAAATATATATGAGATCATCTGCATGATTGACGCCAATATTTTTCTTTATTTGGTGATCTATTTCATTATAACTCGCTTCTCCACGATAGTTGAATAAGTAAGAGTAGATTGGACTTTTTGCAGTTTCGGCCATTTTTTCCAATAATATCGCGTTCGGGTGCAGAACTTCACTGTCACCAGCAAATTGAGTAAAAGCTTCCAGAAGCTGTGTTAAATTAGAAAATACTATTAAATCACTAATTTTTATAAAACAATATAAAATATATTCAAACAAAAAAATTTAATTTTGAACAAATAATCTTACAGTAGATATTTCGACTGAAAAATATTCTATCTTAAAACTAAAAACAGTTGAATCCATCAAAAAAGGACAAATTTTCAACAAAAGATTTGAATCTTCAACAAAAAAATATAAATTTTTAACAAAAAATATTTTTATCCAACTTCAACTAAACAAGTAATAATAACTTTTTAACAAAAGTTCTAAATTTTCAACCAAGTGATACAATTTTTTATTAAAAATATAATCTCCAGGAAAAAGCAACTACAACAAAAAAATAGAGATGGTAATACATGACAAATTAATTTCTGACAAAAATGGCCTCAAATCTTCAATTTCAAAATTCCGTAATTTTTCCTTGACCAATTTTCTGTTTTTCCTAACCTTCCTTAAAAAATGCTATGCCTTTTGCACGGTTGTTTTACATCTCGGAGCCCTTACTGACGGACAAACTGATATTACACTGGTACCTGGAATTAAGAACGATTTCGGGCATGGCTTGCAGTAGCCTTGATCCTAAGTCCAGGAAATCCAAGCGTAAACATTCACGGCATCATGAACCATTTCTGTTGGATACGGACGCATGCTAACAGCTGACGCAACTAACACGCTGAGAGTACACTGGAACTTGGATTTAGGGTGCTCGGATTTATGTTCTGCCAAAAATTGATGCCGCGGTGAGAGGCGCAGTGAATCCATGCGTTTGGGCTGTCTGGATTTACGCCAAGACCACTGCGAGTAATATCCCGGAACCGTCATGAATCCAAGTTCCAGTGTACTGCCCTCATGCTGTTTGTCACGCTTGACTAAGCACCGCCTCTCTTTCGGTACCGCGGTATCTGCATCACCAAAATGCCGAGCACTGAAATTTTAGGGATATCCTAAATCAGGGGGTCTTAATTCCAGGTTCAAGGGTAGTTACCTTCTCTTTATTTGCAGATGAAACTGATCCGTTAAAATAGTAATTTTGTATGGCTTCACGATACTTCGGTATATCTTGAGACTTCAAAAAACGCTTGCATGTATCATTAATAAGTGTCTCCACAGCATGACGTATTTTTATCTCCGAAGTAGAGTCTGCATAAAAGGCTAGAAAGAAAAATCATTGTGAATAAAATGAAAAATGTTTTTAGTTTTTCTCACTTCTTTAATTAAAAAAAAAGTTTATATATTAGGGTAATCCGGAAATGCATTGAAAATTTTTTTTCTCGAATTTTCCCAGACTCAAGTGTCCGTAGATTAATTTGGGTGAATTTAAAAAAAAAGTTTCTAAACAAATTTTTCCATTTAATAACCAAAATGGAAAAAAATTGTTTTTCTTTTAGAAGAGTACCGGTTTTTGAAAAATGAGTAGATTCAATCAGTGATTCGTGAATTGATTTGCACGAAATTTAAACAATTTGTAAACAAGAAACGTTTTTCAATTGATTTTATGAAATATAATTAATAAATTGTTATTTTATAAATAAATGTTATAAACAATTACCCATAGCAGGTAGTTATGTTGAAATGAATCAAGTTTTTTTATCTACTCGGCCAGGAATTATACGAAAATGTTACAAGATTATCAGATTTGTTCATACAATAACAACTAATGATTGCCTCAACAAATCTAATTAACAAATGCACCGTCTAGCTATTTTTATAGGTAACAACTTGGATTTTTCAACGTAATAAAGTGTGGATAAATAATTTCTAAACTTTCAAAAAAGCGATCTATGGAGAATTCCATTAGCTTTTATTTAGAAAAAAAAAATCATTAAAATTGGATTAAAATTGTGGCCTGCAGACTGATTTGTTCAGAAACACCTTTTTTCCCCACTGTGCGGGGTGGGGATAGCAACGGGAGCGCAGCGCAGCGATTACTACACTGCGCTTGGCTCCCGCTTACTGCACTGCGTTTGGCTCCCGCTCTCTACACTGCGTTTGGCTCCCGCTCTCTACACTGCGTTTGGCTCCCGCTCACTACACTGCGTTTGGCTCCCGCTCTCTACACTGCGTTTGGCTCCCGCTCTCTACACTGCGTTTGGCTCCCGCTCCCTACACTGCTTTTGGCTCCCGCTCCCTACACTGCGTTTGGCTCCCGCTCCCTACACTGCGTTTGGCTCCCGCTCACGCACGCACGATTGTTTATACCGCGCTCGTGATTGGTCCAGATTAAATATTTTATAACTCGGGAACTAAAACTCCTACTAATTTTTGGAAAAGGAATTTTAGACTCATTTTTTTAATTTTTATCCAGCTATATAAGTCCGGACACTTGAGTCTGGGACATCCTGTATAATTCGAAACTTACGGGCTGTGATATACAATCCTTCATCAAAGGTAGAACCACTGATAAAAGGATAATCCCTTATTTTATTTTTGTTGATTAAATTCTGTGGACTGTCTGTCAAGAACGCATCTTCTGACTCTACTTCATTTGTTGGATACCATAATAATTCAGTTTGATCCAGAATATTAAATGGCGATAAAGTTACCAGCTTATGAACACTTGTTTTTCTGAGGCAATTGATCAGATCTTGAGAACTATTTGTTGGACATCCAACGTTTTTGGCGATGTAACTCGCGTCTTTTTTAATTAGGCTTCTATCTTGATATGCCCAAAGGCAAATTGCGTTTCCACTTTGACTAATGTACTGATGGAAGAGTCCTGTAAAAATACAAATATTTTTTTTTAATTTGAAAAAAAATCAATTGAAATAATTTTTAATTCATATCTCCATCTTGCCTGAAAAGAAGTTAAAAATTTATGTTTTTCTCTGATGATAATACAGATTCCTTGAAAAACTTAACTTGTACTATCCAGCAAAATAATTCGTGTATTTTCTGAAAAAAATTTCTTTTCTCGATATCTCTAGTAGCCTAATGGGAAAGCACCCGACCGGCAATCGGACGTTCTGAGGTTCGATTCCCAGTGGAGCGAAAGGAGATCTTTTTTCAGAAAAAAAATTAATTAATTTCATCGATTCAAAATTTATTATTTATCCATTAATATATTATTTAATTTATTTACTCGACCTTTGGATGAATCTGAAAGTGCGTGATAAGTGACAGAAGCCCCACCAGCACTTTCGCCAAATATAGTGACTCGATTTTTGTCTCCGCCAAAGAATTGGATATTTTGTTGAACCCATTTCAGTGCAAGAGTTTGGTCCTTCATCCCAAAGTTTCCTGGGGCAACTGAATCGCCAGTTGAGAGAAATCCAAGAAGTCCTAATCGGTAATTTATTGTCACCAGTAGAATATCTTTGTCCATGAGATAAAGAGGGCCATAAAAGTCGAAATTGGCACTCTCACTGTGAAAACTTCCTCCATGAATATATACCATCACTGGTAATAAATTGAAGTTGCTGGTGATGTTGCCCTTGAGATTATTATACATTATTTATATATCCTTATATTCCTATCCTTTTGAATGATTTTGAATCTTTATGATAGAAAGAGATAGAGAAAATGTATCCTATTCTATCTCTTCATCAATCTACATTCACGTCTATCCTTTTTAATATCCTCCTTCCCATCTCATCTTATCCTTTATCCAGAGATTATCTTTTTTCCCCTATCTTAATGTCAATCTAAATTCACGTCTATAATTTTCAATCCCCTCTCCTCTATCTCATCCTATTATTTATCAATCGACGTCCATGTTTTTCTATCTCTTTGTCAATATAACTTCACATATTTTTTAAACCCCTTCCTTTCTATCTCATTCTATTTTTTATCTATCCATATCAATATTTTTCTATCCCTCTGTCAATCTAAATTTCCGTCTATCTTCATCAATACCCTCTTTTATATCTTATACCATCCTTTATCTATTCATGTCAATATTTTTCTTATCGCTGTTCTTCTGAATTCCCGTCTATATTTTTCATTCTTCTCTCCACTATCTCACCGTATACTTCATCTACCAACGTCTATCTTCCTCTATCTCCTTGTCAATTTCAATTTACTTATATCTTTCTCGATCCCCTCTTCTCTATGTCATCCTATCCCTTATCAATCCACGTCAATCTCTTTCTATCTCTTTGTCAATATGAATTCACGTCTATGTTGGTCAATTCCTTCTTCTATATCTCATCCTATCCTTTATCTACCCACGTCAATCCTTTCCTATCTCATTGCTAATCTAAATCCACCATTTTGTTTTTCAATTCCCTCTTCTCTATCTCATTATATTATTTATGTATCCACATCAATCTTTCACTACCTCTCTATCAATTTAATTTCCGTCTATCATTATCAATACCCTCTTTTCTATCTTGTCCCATTCTTTATCTATTGATGTCAATATTCTTTCTTTCTCTGTTAATCTAAATTTCCGCATGTCATTGCCAATCTCCTCTTCCCTATGTCGTATCTGACCTCTATCAATGTCTATCTTTTGCTGTCTATTTTTCAATCTAAATTCATACCTATCTTCTTCAATATCCTCTTCTCCATCTCATCCTATCATTTATCTTTCCAGGTCAAAATTGTTCTATCTCTTTATAATTCTAAATTTCCGTTCATCTTTTCCTATCTCCTTGCCAAGTAGAATTGACGTCTATCTTTTTCAATCCTCCATTCGCCATGTCATGCTATCCTTTGTCTATCAATGTCAATATTTCTTCATCTCATTGTCAATCTAAATTCACCATTTTGTTTTTCAATCCCCTCTTCTCTATCTCATCCTATCCATTATCTATCCACATCTATGTTTTTGATCCCCTCTTCTCTATTTCATCCTATCATTTATCTATCTACGTCAATCTTTTACTAACTCTCTATCAATCTAAACCTCCGTCTATCTCCATCAATCCCCTCTATTCAATCTTACCCCATCCTTTATCCATTCCTGTCAATATTTTTTCTATCTCTTTTCTTTTAAATTCACGTCTGTTTTGAATGTCCTTTTCCCTATTTCATCGTATTATACATCTATCAACGTCTATCTTTTTCTGCTCATTTTTCAATCTAAATTCACTTCTATTTTTTCAATCCCTTCTTATCTATCAGATCCTATCGCTTATCAATACAAGTCTATCTTCTTCTGCCCTCTTGTCAATTTAAATTTGCTTATATCTTTTTCAATTCCCACTTCTCTATCTCGTCCTATCATTTATCTATCCACGTCAATCCTTTTCTATCTCTTCGTGAATATAAATTCACGTCTATGTTTTTAATCTCCTCTTCCCTATCTCATCTTATTATGCATCAATCAACGCCCACCTTTTTCTGTTAATTTTTCAATTTAAATAAACTTCTGTCTTTTTATTTCCCCTCTTCTCTATCTCATCCTATCCTTGATCTATCCACGTCAATCCTTTTCTATCTCTTTGTCAATCTAAATTCAAGTCTATCTTTTTCAATCCCCTCTTCTCTATCTCTTCCTATAATTTATCTATCCACGTCAATCTTTTACTACCTATCAATCAATATAAATTTCCGTCTATCTATTTCAAATTCCCTCTTTTAATCTTATCCCATTCTTTATCTATTCATGTCAATATTTTATTCTATCTCCGTTAGTCTAAATTCCTGTTAATATTTTTCAATCCCCTCTTCTCTATCTCATACTATCCTTTCTCTATCCACGTCAATCTTTTTCTATCTCTCCATCATCTGAATTCACGTCTATCTTTTGCAATCCATTCTTCTCTGTCTCATCCTATCCCTTATCTATCCACGTCAATCCTTTTCCATCTCTTTGCCAATATAAATTCACATCTATGTTTCTCAATTCCCTCTCCTCTATCTCATCCTATCATTCATCTATCCCCTCTTTTCTATCTTATCCTATCCTTTATTTTTTCCCTATCTCGTCGTATCATACATCTATCAATCTCTACATCTTTCTGTCTATTTCTCAATCTAAGTTCACGTCTGCCTTTTTCGATTCTCTTTTTCTATCTCGTCCTATCCTTCACCTATCCACATTAGTCTTTTTCTATCTCTCTATAATTCTAAATTTCTGTCCATCTTTTTCTATATCCTTGTCAATATAAGTTCACGTCTATCTTTTTTAATCATCTCTTCTCTATCTCATCCTATCCTTTATCAATCCACGTAAATCCTCTTCTATCTCTTTGTCAACCTAAATTTACGTCTGTGTTTTCCAAACCCGTATTTTCTAATAGCGATTTTCCCATATATACATCCACTTCTATTTTTTCAATTTCCTCTTCTCTATTTCATCCTGTCCTTCATCAATCCACGTCTATCTTTCTCTATTTCCTTGTCCTACTATCTTCTTGTCAATTTTAATTTACGTATATCTTTTTCAATCCACTCTTCTCTATCTCATCCTCTCCTTTATCTATCAACATCAATCTTTTTCTATCTTTTTGAAATTCTAAATTCCTGTCTATCTTTTTCTATATCTGTGTCAATCTAAGGTCACATCTATCTGTGTTAATCCCCTCTCCTTTATCTCATCCTATCCTTCACCAGTCCAGATCAATCTTTTCTTATCTCTTTGTGAATATAAATTCACGTATATATGTCGCAATTCACTCTTCTTAATCTCATCCTATTATTTATCAATCCACGTCAATATTTTTCTATCTCTTTGTCAATATAGCTTCACGTCTTTTTTCAACCCCTTCTTTTATTTCTCATTATATTCTTTATCTATTCACATCAATCTTTTTCTATCCCTCTGTCAATCTAAATTTCCGTCTATCTTCATCAATACCCTCTTTTATATCTTATACCATCCTTTATCTATTCATGTCAATATTTTTCTTATCGCTGTTCTTCTGAATTCCCGTCTATATTTTTCAATCTTCTCTCCTCTATCTCACCGTATACTTCATCTATCTCCTTGTCAATTTCAATTTACTTATATCTTTTTCGATCCCCTCTTCTCTATGTCATCCTATCCTTTATCAATCCACGTCAATCTCTTCCTATCTCTTTGTCAATATGAATTCACGTCTATGTTTGTCAATTCCTTCTTCTATATCTCATCCTATCCTTTATCTACCCACGTCAATCCCTTCCTATCTCATTGTCAATCTAAATTCACCATTTTGTTTTTCAATCCCCTCTTCTCTATCTCATCCTATCATTTATGTATCCACATCAATCTTTTACTACCTCTCTATCAATTTAATTTCCGTCTATCATTATCAATCCCCTATTTTCTATCTCGTCCTATCCTTCACCTATCCACATCTGTCTTTTTGTATCTTTCTATAATTCTGAATTTCTGTCTATCTTTCTCTATATCCTTGTCAATCTGAGTTCACGTCCATCTCTTCTCTATCTCATCCTATCCTCTATCAATCCGCGTCAATCCTTTTTTATCCTGGTGTTAATCTAAATTCACGTCTACGTTTTCCCATTTCCCCTTTTTGATAGTTATTTTTTAATCTACATTCACTTCCATTTCTTTCATTCTCTTCTTCTCTATTTCACCCTATCCTTTATCAATCTACGTCTATCTTCCTATGATATCCTTTATCTTTTCACGTCAACATTTTTCTATCTTTCTATAATTCTAAATTCCTGTTCATCTTTTCTTATCTCCTTGTCAATTTGAATTTACGTCTATTTTTTCAATCCTCTCTTCTCTATCTCAATTCTAAATTCCTGTTCATTTTTTCCTATCTCCTTGTCAATTTGAATTTACGTATATTTTTTTCAATCCTCCCTTCTCTATCTCATCCTATCCTTTATTTATCAGCGTCAATCTTTTTCTATCTCTTTGCCAATCTAAATTCACGTTCATCTTCTTTAGTCTCCTCTTTCCTATCTCACTGTATCATACATCTATCAACGTCTACCATCTGTCTATTTTTCAATCTGAGTCCACGTCTATCTTTAACAATATCCTCTTCTTCACCTCATCCTACCCTTTATATATCCACGTCTATCTTTTAATCCCCTTTTCTTTACCTCATCTTATCATTTATCTATCTGCGTCAATAATTTTCAATCCTCTCTTCTCTAATCTTATCCTATACTACATCTATCAACGTGTATCTATCTCTATGTGGCTGTCAATTTCAATTCACTTATATCTTTTTTAATCCCCTCTTCTCTATTTCATCCTATCCTTTGTCTATCTCCCTATCTCTGGTCTTCTCATCTATAAACATCCATCTTTTCCTGATTATTTTTCAATCTAAATTCACTTTTATTTTTCTAAATCCCCTCTTCTCCATCTCATTATATCCTTTATCAATCCACGTCAATCCCTTTATATCTTTTTGTCAATATGAATTCACGTCTATGTTTGTCAATTCCTTCTTCTATATCTCATCCTATCCTTTATCTATTCACTTCATTCCTTTACTACCTCTCTGTCCATCTGAATTTCCGTCTATATTTATGAATCCCCTCTTTTCTATCTCGTCCTATCCTTCACCTATCCACATCTGTCTTTTTGTATCTCTCTATATTTCTGAATTTCTGTCTATCTTTCTCTATATCCTTGTCAATCTGAGTTCACGTCCATCTTTTTTAATCATCTCTTCTCTATCTCATCCCATCCTCTATCAATCCATCTCAATCCTTTTTTATCCCGGTGTCAATCTAAACTTACGTCTACGTTTTCCCATTCCCCCTTTTTGATAGTTATTTTCCAATCTACATTCACTTCCATTTTTTTAAATCTCCTCTTCTCTATTTCATCCTATCCTTCATCAATCTACGTCTATCTTCCTCTATTTCCTTGTCCTACTATATTCTTGTCAATTTCAATTTACGTATATCTTGTTGAATCCCCTCTTCTCTATCTCATACTCTCTTTTATCTATCAACGTCTATCTTTTTCTGTCTATTTCTCAATCTAAGTTCATGCCTATCTCTTTCAATACCCTCTTTTCCATCTTATCACATCCTTTATCTTTTCACGTCAAAATTGTTTTCATCTCTTTATAATTCTAAATTCCTGTTCATCTTTTCCTATCTCCTTGCCAATTTGAATTTACGTCTATCTTTTAATCCCCTTTTCTTCATCTCATCTCATCATTTATCTATCTGCGTCAATCTTGTACTACCTCTCTGTCAATCCAAACGTCCGTCTATCTTTATTAATCCCCTCTATCCAATCTTATCCTATCTTTCATCTATTCCTGTCAATATTTTGTGTATCTCTGTTATTCTAAATTCCGTCTACAATTTTCAATCCTCCCTTCTCTAATCTCATCCTATACTACATCTATCAGCGTCTATCTATCTCTATGTGCCTGTCAATTTCAATTCACTTGTATCTTTTTTAATCCCCTCTTCTCTATCTCATCCTATCCTTTGTCAATCCACGTCAATATTTTTACATCTCTTTGTCAATCTACATTCACGTTTACCTTTTTTAGTCTCCTCTTTCCTATCTAATTGTATCATACATCTATCCACGTCTATGTGTTTCAATCCCCTCTTATCCATCTCATCCTATCATTTATCTAGCTACGTCAATCTTTTACTACCTCTCTATCAATCTAAACTTCGGCCCATCTTCATCAATCCCCTACTTTCAGTCCCATCCCATCCTTTGTCTATTCATGTCAATATTTTTTCTATCTCTGTTCTTCTAGATTCACTTCTATCGTTTTCAATATCGTCGTACCTATCTCATCGTGTCATAAATCTACCAACGTCTATCTTTTTCTGTCTATTTTTCAAATCTAAGTTCACGTCCATCTTTTTCAATACCCTCTTCTCCATCTCATCCTATCCTTTATCTTTCCACGTTCACCTTCCTCTGTCTCCTTGTCAATATCAATTTACTTATATCTCTTTCAATCCCTCTTCTCCATCTCATCTTATTCTTTATCCACGTCGATCTTTTTCTATCCCTCTGTCAGTCATAGTTCAAGTTTATCTTTCTTAGTCTCCTCTTTCCTATCTCATTGTTATCATACGTCTAACAACGTCCATCTTTTTCTGTCTATTTTTCAATTTCAGTTCACGTTTATCGTTATCAATACCCTCTTCTCCATCTCATCCTATCCTTTATTTATCAACGTCTTTTTTTTTAATCCCCGCTTCTCTATTTCATCCTATAATTTATCTATCTATGTCAATCTTTTACTAACTTTCCATCAATCTAAACTTCCGTCTATCATTATCAATCCCCTATATTCAATCTTACCCCATCCTATATCTATTCATGTCAATATTTTTTTATCCCTTTTCTTATAAATTCACGTCTATCGTTTTCAATATCCTTTTCCCAATCTCATCGTATCATACATCTATCAACTTCTATCTTTTTCTTCTTATTATAAAAACTAAATTCACTTCTATTTTTTCAATCCCTTCTTATCTATCAGATCCTATCGCTTATCAATACAAGTCTATCTTCTTCTGCCCTCTTGTCAATTTGAATTTTCTTATATTTTTTTCAATTCCCACTTCTCTATCTCGTCCTATCATTTATCTATCCACGTCAATCCTTTTCCATCTCTTCGTGAATATAAATTCACGTCTATGTTTTTAATCTCCTCTTTTCTATCTCATACCATAATTGATCTATCTCAATCTCCTCTTACCTATCTCATCTTATTATGCATCTATCAACGCCCATCTTTTTCTGTTTATTTTTTAATTTAAATAAACTTCTGTCTTTTTATTTCCTCTCTTCTCTATCTCATTCTGTCCTTGATCTATCCACGTCAATCCTTTCCTATCTCTTTGTCAATCTAAATTCAAGTCTATGTTTTTCGATCCCCTCTTCTCTATCTCATCCTATCATTTACCTATCCTCGTCAATCTTTTACTACCTATCTATCGATATAAATTTCCCTCTATCTATTTCAAATTCCCTCTTTCAATCTTATCCCATTCTTTATCTATCCATGTCAATATTTTGTTCTATCACTGTTAGTCTAAATTCCTGTTCATATTTTTCAATCCCCTTTTCTCTATCTCATACTGTCCTTTCTCTATCCACGTCAATCTTTTTCTATCTCTCCGTCATCTGAATTCACGTCTATCTTTTGCAATCCATTTTTCTCTATCTCATCCTATCCCTTATCTATCCACGTCAATCCTTTTCTATCTCTTTGCCAATTTAAATTCACACCTATGTTTTTCAATTCCCTCTCCTCTATCTCATCCTATTATTCATACATCCACTTCAATCTTCTACTACCTCCCTGTCCATCTACATTTCCGTCTATATTTATCAATCCCCTCTTTTCTGTAGATAGATAAACGTTTATTTTTCAGCCTACTGGCCTCAAAAAATTGACCTGCTTACACATCCATTTTTTGCAGAATTTCCTTAAAACTAACCCTTAAAAACTAACATCCATCCATTCCTTATCTCTAAGCCGCACGCTCGTATCGCCTTGCCTTCCTCGCCTCGCCTCGCTCGCATGTCCCTACTTTTTCGCATTGCCTCGCTTGCCAATCTCTGTTTTCGCAGCTAATACCTATTACTTATCTACTATTTACAATATTTACATCTTACTTATATCTACTTTCTCTCCTATTTACAATCTTTCCTTCTCCACTCCTCTTCCTCCTTCCTTCTCTTCATCTCCATTTTACCCACCACTCCCTTCACCCATGCTACTGCCCTTTTTTCCCCCTTTTCATGCAACAACGCCTCCATGCTTATCTCACTTCTTTCCACCTCCCCGCACTCCTCCAGCCAGTGCTCCACTCTTGCATCCCCCTTTCCGCACAGTTCACACATCCTCTTCTCTCGAGAGAGCCAAAACCTATTGAAACCCTCCATACACCCACACCTCATCCTCGCTATAAGTTCCTGACTTCCTTTCTCTCCTTTCACACACAAATATTGCGCTCTTGCCCTTGGCATAATCCACACATAGTTCCCGTTAAATCTTGACTCTCTTATTCTCTCTTCCCCTTCTGTCTTCTCTCTCTCCATGCTGTTTTGCTTAACCAATTCATAAACCTTCCTTCCTTCCTCGTGCATCCTTCTCACTTCATCCATCTGCAATCCATTCATTCTAAAATACCGTTCCCTCTCCGCCTCCATCTTCCCACCCCCTCCCCTGTTCTCCTTCTCCCACCAACACTCCCTAACCAGCCTACTTCCCCCCTCTTCCAGAAATTTCTCCTCATATTTAAACGCCCGGCTCCCTGCTAGAATTCCTACACTCGTTCTCCCCGTCTCCCTCCTGACAATATAATTAGGCGTGTTCCTTGCCAACCCCAGGGTCCACTTTACATACCTCTCCTGCGTTCTATTTACCTCTTCACTTTCCTTCCACCCCCACACCTCTACCCCATACAATAGCACACTCATCACCAGTGAATCAAACAATTTCATTCTCCTTTCAAAGTCATCTGCTAATAACTTCATTCCCAACCCCCACACCTGCCTCATCACCACATTTGCCCTCCTCACTCTCTCTTTTATGTGACCATCCACTCCGCCATTCCTTCGAAACACGAAGCCCAGGTACACAAACTCTTTCACCTCCTGCACCTCCTTTCCCTTCCACTTCCACTCCCTTCCCTTATCCCTTCCCCCTCCTTTTCTGAATACCATAACCTTGGACTTTTCCGCATTCAGCTCTAACCCCTTTTCATCCAGGTATCTTCTCAACCTCTTCATCATCTCCTTTAAGGCCTCCTCGCTGGTTGCCAGCAACACTATGTCATCTGCATACGCTGGTGACCAAATTCTAACCCCTCCTATCCTGACTCCTCCTACCACCCCGGCCTCCAGCTTACTTTCCATATCCGCAATTAAAATCGCAAAAAGCGTTGGGCTAAGTGGACACCCTTGCCTTAGACCACTATCCATCCAGAATCCCTGGGAAATCCCCTCCCCTCCTCTTACCTTGTCTTTGGTCTCTTCATATATCTCCCTTACCCTTTCAATTAGGCCTCTCTCTACTCCCCTGTCCTCCATTGCCTCCCACAACCTCCCCCTCCCTCTTTTCTATATTATCCTATCCTTTATCTCTTCCCTATCTTGTCGTCTCATACATCGATCTCTATATATTTCTGTCTATTTTTCAATCTCAGTTCACGTATGTCTTTTTCAATTTTCTTTTTCTATCTCGTCCTATCCTTCACCTATCCACATCAGTCTTTTTCTATCTCTCTATAATTCTAAATTTCTGTCTATCTTTTTCTATATCCTTGTCAGTCTAAGTTCACTTCAATCTTTTTTAATCATCTCTTTTCTATCTCATCCTATCATTTATCAATCTCCGACAATCCTCTTCTATCCCTTTAACAACCTAAATTTACGTCTATGTTTTCCAATCCCGCATTTTCTAAGAGTGATTTTCCTATATACCTCACTTCCATTTTTTTAATCTCCTCTTCTCTATTTCATCCTATTCTTTATCAATCCACGTCTATCCTCCTCTATTTCCTCGTCTTACTATCTCCTTGTGAATTTTAATTTACTTATATATTTTCCAATCCCCTCTTCTCCATTTTACCCTATCCTTTATCTATATACGTCAATCTTTTTCTATCTCTTTGTCAATCTAAATTCACGTCTATCTTTTTCAATCTCCTCTTCCTTATCTCATCGTATAATACATCTATTGATGTCCATCTTTTTCTATTTATTTTTCAATAGAAGTTCATGTCTATGTTTTTCAATACCCTCTTCTCCATTTCATCCCATCCTTTATATTTTCACGTCAATATTTTTCTATCTCTCTGTAATTCTGAATTCCCGTCCATCTTTTCCTATCTTTTTGTTAATTTAAATTTACGTCTATCTTTTTAAATCCTCTCTTCTCTATCCTTTCCTATTATCATTTTGAAGAAAATACATCAATCTTGAACCCATTAGTTAAATTCTCAACCAGGAAGATTACTTTTCTACAAAAAAAAAACAAACAAATTTGCAACAAATTACATACATTTTCTACTAAATAGTTTAAATAATGGTTGTGATGCTAGTATCTAAAAAATGAACTACCAATGAGTTGAATGTTTAATAAAACAGTTGATTTTTCAGTTAAAAATTAATGATTTCTACCAAAAAGAGAACGATTTCTTAACATAGAAGAAAAGTAGAATTTTCAAACTAAAAAAGTTCAATTTTCAACCAAGAATGGCATATTTTTCTACTCAAGTGTTGAATTTTCAAGCGAAAAATATCAATTTTCTATAAGAAATAATTCTTGCCACAAGAAATAATTCGACCTTTTTTTTAAATGTTTCAAAATTTTTCTTAAAACATAATTTATAAAAATAAAAAACCCTTTAGAATTTTTCCAGGATACTTAAGAAATGTTTATTAATTTCAAAAAACCTTTCAAAATTCTTCAAAAGCCTCAAAATTTGTAATCGTTTCCACCTTTAAATTATTTTTGAATCTTTTAAAAATATCTTTTAAACTTACTTGAATTTTGCTTCTAAATCTTTTACATCCTTCAAAAATTTATATATTGAGGAATTTTTTTGAAAATCTTCTCAAATTTCGAATCATTTTTTAATCTTCTCAAAATTTCTTAAACCTAAAAATTCTTTTGAAAATTATTACAATTATACACATTTTTTTTTAATTTTGCGTAAATAATAATTTTTTTCAAAAGTCTTTCGGATTCTGTTTGAAAATTTTCAAAATCTTCTAGAATATTCTCTCAAAATTAATGTTCTTAAGTAAACCTTCGGACATTTTTTTGGACAATTTTAAAAATATTTCGAAATCCTTTTCAATTTTCTCGTAAAACTAATTTCTGAAAGCAACAAATTATTTAAAATTATCCAGAAATCTTGAGACAATTTTGTTTATTCTCTTCAAACAATTGAAAATTCCTAAAAAGTTTCTAAACTTCTAAATATCTCTTAAACTCACTCAATTTTTCTGTAAAATTTTCTTAAAAAAATCTTACAAAATTTAAAAATTTCGCTTTAAATGCTTCTATATTCTTTTCGAAAATTTTAGAAAATCATTCTCAAAGTTTTCACATCCTTTTCAATTTTATCCGAAAAATCATTTTTTTAAATAAAAAATCATTTGAAATTTTCCAAGGATTTTTAAGAAAGTTTTCTTATTCCCTTGAAATCTTTCAAAATTCTTACAAATCTTCTTTTTGAATTCTTTAGATCTTTCAGATTCCTTATCGACAGTGTTTTGAGTCTTTAAACCTCAAAATTAACCTTTTAAAATAAAACGTCTCGTGCTAAATTTTTTTTTTACATCTGTGAATATCGATTATTAATAATTGTTTTGAAATAAAAAAAAAAATTGAAGCTTACCAAAGATGTATTGAATTTCACCCATGGTGTGAAAACATTCAAAAACAAACAGTCCTCATTTCCAACGACTTTTCCATTAAGGAGTTGCGGACACATTTTTGTCTCTTTATCAGCGAAATATATTCCGTCCCACTTATTGGCTGTTAAAGGCCTACTGAATCTAAATAAAAAAAGTTAATTAAATTTATTCAGAAAAAAAATCCTTTCGCTCCGCTGGGATTCGAACGCCAGCCAGCTCAACTAATTGCCGGTCAGGTGCTCTACCACAAAGCTACTAGAGAGATATGTTTTAATACATGTCAATTTTACTAGGAATCTGTATTATCATCGGAGATGGTAACGATCAATCAGAATAGAAATCTTTTCGCACACCGTGAAAATGGAAATTAAATTAAATTTATTTAAAAAATTGGCAATGTACAGATCCATCTAGTGTGAAAAGACTTCTATTGAAAAGATTTATTCTGATTTGTATTCTGATTGATCGTTACCATCTCCGATGATAATACAGATTCCTAGTAAAAAATAAATTATAAGCTTTTTCGCACAGTTGTTAAATTTTCAAGCCTAAAAGACGAATTTTTTTTCAAAATACAAAAATTTTCAACTAAAAATATCAATATTCATCAAAAATCGAATATAGTTTCAATATTAGTTGAAAAAGTTAATTTTTTATTTAAAAGAAGATACGAATTTTCAGCAAAAAAAGGTAGATTTTCCACCAAATAGTTGAATTTTCAAATAAAAAAGTTAATTTTTTAATCAAATAGTTGTTTTTTCAACTAAAAAATATAAATTGCCAACAAGAAATGGAATAATTGATTTTTCAGTTAAGAAAAGAATTTTTAACAAAATAAACTAATTTTCAACCAGGAGGATTAATTTTCTAACAAAAAATACGAATTTTCAAAAAAAATAAAATAAAATAAAATTGGAATATTTATATTTCAAGTTAAAATACTTAATTTTCAAACAGACGAAAAACGAATTTTCAACAAAGTGGTTCAATTGTCAAGCAAAACAGAATAATTTTCAACCAGTTGTATTGATAACCAGAAAAAATTATTTCTGAATAAATGAGAGCAATTTTTAATGAAAAAAGATGTTCCAGTCAAAAAAGAAAGAAAATTAAACTGAATTGTTCAATTTTTAAGTCGAAAATGCGAATTTTCTACAAATCAGTTAAATTTTCAAAATGAAAAAGAAGAATTAAAAAAAATTCATTTTTGATAAAAAGACTAATTTTCAACTAAAGAAATACGTTTTCGACCAAAAAGGTTAATTCTTAACAAAATATTGATTTTTTAACCAGATTTTGAATTTTAGAAGAAATATTTTACGTAACATTTACATTAAATTTTCAACCCAAGAAATTAATTTTTAACCAAAATGATTAATTTTCTACCAAATAAAGATTAATTTTGAACAAAATACAGAAACAATTAACCAGGTTAAAATTTTTCTGGCGAATTTTGAACTTGATAGCTAAATTTTTAGTCAAATAATTAATTTACGAAAAAAAAACAACAAAATAGTTAAATTTTTATCACAAAAAATTGATATTTTTGAAGATTTCGAAATAAAATTTTAAAGCTTCTCAAGGATCTTTAAATGTTTTAAGAATATAAAAAAATTTTTGAATTTGCTGGGAAAATATAAAATGATTTTTTACTTTAAAAAATTAATTTTTAGAGAATATTTAGCAAGATTAGAAAAATTTGGTTTCATTAATAAATAGCAATTGAACAATTATTCATTTGGAAAATAATCGGGTAAGTTTAAAATATATTTAGAGGTTTTGAAAAAATTGCAAATAATTTAAAATGTAAAAAAAATGTAAAAAAATGTAAAATTTCCAAAATTTTCAAAAAATAATCTGGATGATTTTAAGGTATTTTTTTTACTTTTGTAGGATTTTCAAAAAATTGTTGGAAAAATTCGAGTTTCAAGATAATAAAATTATTATTAGATTCCTGAATATTTTTCGTCATTGCAATATTTTTAATATTTCTTATCCTGGGCTTCAAAAGCTATTCAATTGAACAATTTTTAATTAAAAACCGTTAAACTGCAAAATTTAAATTTTCAATTATTATGCAGTGTAAAGTTAAAAAAATTACCTTAAAATCATCCAGATTCTTTTTTTTGAAAATTTTGGAAATCTTATTAGATATTATTTTTGAATTAATTTTTCCAAACGAAAATTATTTTTATTATTTATTCAAAATTTTTCAAAATGCTTGAAAAGCTACTAAATTTTGTGTTTGACATCCTCGAAAATCTACATTGTGTTTTAAATGTTTTGAAATCTTTTCACGTTTCAAATTATTTTGGAAAATTTTCAAAACATCTAAATATATTTTAAACTTACTCGATTATTTTCCAAATCAATAATCGTTCAATTGTTATTTACTATTCAAAAATTTTTTCGAATTTTTTCAAATATTCTCTCAAAATTAATTTTTCAATATGAAAAATCATTTAAAATTTTCCCAGATAAGTTAAGACATTTCTTTTAATTCCTCAGAACCTTTAAAGTTCAATAAAAAGGTTACAAATTTCATTTCGAAATCTTCAGGGATCTAAATTTAGTTTTTTATTCTTCGAAATATTTTTCAGTTTTAAAATAAGTTCGGATCTTCTCAAAACCGAGCTCAAAACTGGTAAATATCTTTTAAACTAACTCAAATTTTTTCCAAATTGATAATTGTTCAATTGTTATTTATGTACCAAATTTAATAATTTCACTTAAATATTGAAAATATATTACATATTATATATGAAAAAATTTTGAAATTATTTTTAAATTACCCTCTAAAGTTAATTATTTTTCAGATAATCGAAGTTTTATGAAATCTTGTATTTTTTTGTAAAGATTTGTAATTTCCTAAAATAATTTACATAAAATTAAAAGCGTTTTAATAACATCAAACACCAAAATTAAAAAAATGTAAAATTCTGTAGTTTTCTGTAATACCTTGTAGATTTTCACAACAAAGAAAAAAATATTGATAAAAAGTTATACAAATTTTTGAATTGTAGAAACTTCTACTTTATTGTTAAGTTTTTTACTTTTCTACAAGAAACTATAAGAAAAAATTAGCTATTTGTATTTAACTGTATTTCATTGCTGAATTTTGAACATTTTTTACAAAAAAGTACACGTTTTGAGCAAAAATTACAGTTGCAGAAATGTTGTACTTTCTTCTAAAAAGTGTTTTCACCAAGGATTGTGAAAAAATATTAAAATTTTACCTCAAATTTCCAACTGGAGGTTGCGCATAAGGGATTCCAATGAATGTCAAAATATTTCGTCCATTTCTTGATTCAAGTATAGTTCCTTGAACTAATCCTTCAGATATTTCAACCACAGGTTTCGCAACCGGGCACTGATTTTGGTCCAAACCGTCGAATGTACCCGCATTCAAGCCATAACAAATCCACGAAAACGACGACAGCCATAATAATATGAAACTTAGTTTCTCAAACGACCTTTGCCAATTCGACATCATATAGAATTGTTTTTACTTTTGCAAGTCACATTTGAAGCATCTTGTGGATTTCTGTACCCCACTAGATGTTACAATAACGGGAGGGGGGGGGGGGGGGCCGCTACCCAAGACTGGTGAGTGGAATATCAGGATATCTGATTGGTGGGCCGCTGAAATGCGACTAAAAGCCGCTTTAAACTGGTTTGCGAGAATGTTCAATTTCTCCCACGCCAGGAGACCCGGTTCCGAGGCCAAAAGTCTAGGGTGACCAGACGTCCTCATTTAGGAGGACATGTCCTACTTTTAGCTAGCTTGTCCTCCTGTCCTCTTTTTTTTTAGAGAAGTTGTAGGCTCCGGAAGCTACGATCATGGTTTCTTTAAGGTGTTCGCAGAAGAAAATCCGTTGCAGAGCGCTGGAGACGTCTGACGGACGTGCCGTCCGCGCTCGAACTCATAACGCCAACCAATCGCGTGCAACCTGTCGTGCTGCTGCGGTCCGAGCGCATTCAAGTGTGTCGCTACTTACACTAGTTCGCAACGCGCTTGGTAGCTTGGTAGCAGCACGGTAGGTTGCATGTGATTGGTTGGCGTTACGTGCTCATGCGCGGACGGCACGTCCGTGAGACGTCTCCAGCGCACTGCAACGGATTTTCTTGTGCGAACATCTTAAAGCAACCAATCGCGAAGCAACTGGAACGTGTACGTCATCCGCTTCTGCTCCTTCTGTCCTAGAAGGTAAGCAAGAGCGGGAAATTCACGCCTGATAACATCGGGCAACACTGTTCCTTGGAGCCAGGTCTCTAGCCGCGGATGACTTTACGCGGAAGACGGGACAGTTGGAGATGAAGGATTCACCTGTGGTGAAACATTTAAATCGAGTTTCTCGCCTTTGTCCGTGGCCATTGCCTGTGCGTCGCCTCGGTTCGTTCCTATTATCTATTGTGGGTGGCACTGCGCGATACTGGTGTCGTAACCGCATAATTCGTTGCATTGGGGAGTTAGCCCAAAGCAACGTGGCTGACTCTAAGAGCCGGAGATCTCGGACAATGGGGTCGCCAACTCTCCTGCCCTGTGTAATAATAATAATAATAATTATTATTATAGATAAACGATTATTTTTCAGCCTGCTGGCCTTAAAAAATTGACTTGCTTACACTTCCATTTTTTACAGAATTTTCTTAAAACTAACCCTTAAAAACTAACATCCATCCATTCCTTATCTCTAAGACCGCACGCTCTTATCGCCTTGCCTTTCTCGCTTCGCCTCGCCTCGCTCGCATGTCCCTACTTTCTCGCATTGTCTCGCTTGCCAACCTGTTCTCGCGGCTAATACCTACTACTTATCTACTACAATCTTTTCTTCTCCATTCCTCTTCCTCCTTCCTTCTCTTCTTCTATACGATACTCACCTTCCAGTCTCGGTTTTGTATCGCTCGGTTTCGTCTCGTATCGGAAAAATATCGAAAAGTGTTTTTTTTTTGTTCTCCAGGAGAAAAAAAATTATTTTTGACCGAATCCAAATCAAGTAAGGCAGGTTTTACGCTTGAATTCGCAGAATCTCTCGGAAACAAAATGCGTTGTTTTTTTTTTAGATAAAATCAGGCAATACGTATTTTTACTATTTGTGAACAAAATTTTTCTTATATATGCATATTTGAATTTGTGCTTTGTTTTTCAAAAAAATCCCAATTTTTTCTTTGAACTTATATAACTTTTGAACTAATTGACATATTTAAAATTGTGGTAGAGTTTATCGCCTTCTTTCGAAATCCGCGAGAAAATTGAAGAAGTGTTCAAAATTAGAAAAATGACGGCGGCTTTTCTGAAAATATTAAGAGTCGACTTTCTCAAAAGTAAATTGTTTTTTGACAAAGAATAGAAGGTTAAATTTTCAGTATATAAAATTATTTATGAACTAAATAAAATTATTTTTTCACGAAAAAGTTGAATTTTCTACCAAGCAGATACATTTCTTACAAAAAATGTAAACAGTTGATTTCCGGTTAAAAAAATGAATTTTTAACTAAAATGATGACTAATAAAAAAAAATGTAATCCGACAGTTGAATTTTCAGACAAAAAAATGAATTTTCTACCAAAAAGGACACTTTAAAAAATTACATGAATCTACTATTAACTACTAACTACATAAAATTATTTTTTTAACAAAATACTTTAATTTTCACGAATCAGGTATATTTTCTTGAATAAATGTAAAGGGTTAATTTCCGGCTTAAAAATGATTTTTTAACTGAAATTATGAATTCTCAAAAAAAGAAAATAATAATTCTGAACGAAATAGTTGAGTTTTCAACCTAAAAGAGTAATTTTCTACTAAGAAGAGCTATATCCAACCAAAAATAAAATAGTTAAATTTTCAGTTAGAAACTGAATTTTCACTAAAAAGACTAACTTTCAACAAAGAAATGAATCATTAACAAAAAAGATTAATTTTCATCAAAATATGTGGATTTTCAAGCAAATATTTGAATTGATTAACGATTTTTTAACTTAATATTTAAATTTTTAACAAAATGTTTCCACTTTCAACTAAGTAGTTGAATATTCTACCGAAAACGATGAATTCTCGACGAAAAATAAAATAATTAATATTGGAAACAAAAAATATTTTTATTTCAAACTAAAAGCAGTTGGATTTTCAACCTAAGAAGACAAATTTACAACAAATAAACACGAATTTTCCACCAAAAGGTCTAAGCAGGATACATAATTGCGATATATTTTTGATTTAGTGAACAAGAATAAAAAAAGAAGTTTTAAACAGTTTGTGTAACAAGAACTTTCAAGTAGAAAAATTAAATTTGAGAGAATCTTGAACCAATCTGAATTACTTTTTTTAAATATTTGTATATATACACTTAGGAACACCATATAGACGTCTGCATCCGAATTTTCATTGACGTGATTGCATTTGCTTGGACTTTTGGCCAAAGGAAAGGAAAACTACAGAAAACCTTTCGTGAGCGCAGCCCGTTACATACATTTTATATAAGAGGGAAATTTTTTCTCCAGAAGTTCATTCGATCAGTGAAGCAATCTTGCTGAATACTTACAGATAGATTAGTATTTCTAAAAATATTTCCAATCTCAAGGAAACTTCTGTCTTTTGCGAAAGGCTGCCAAATATTAGGATCAGCCAACTGACCAGAAGTTGGTTTTCTGAAAAAAAAAATTGTATACAGTTAGTGAAAATTTAATACAAATTTGAATCTTGACATAAAAAAGTTGATATAAATATTCGAAAATAATAAAAAATATCTATAGTAATGGCAATATTCACCCATTTATTGCAAAAGATGTCCACAAATCTATCATTAAATAAATGACAGAGTTATCTTTTTTAGTCAAGGACTTTGGTGGAACAGTGGGGGAAATGTATAAAATATCATCCGCATGAGGAATGCCGAAAGTTTTGTTTTTCCTTTTTTTCTGGCCTCGAAAAGTAAACAAATAATAATATATAGGATTTTTGGACATTTCGGCTAACTTATCAAGCACGGCAATTTGCGGATATAAAAATCCACTGTCACCTATAAATTCTGTCAGCTCTTTCCTAAGCTGTGTTGAGAAATAAAAAATTAGTCGTAAAAATTTTTAATCATTTTGCTTAAGTATGTTTACTAAAAAATAGGCAAGAGGTATCTTTCAGAATAAAAAAATTCTGCAAAGTTGTGGTTTTTTGAATCATTAAATTTTTTTGTTGAAAAACACCAATTTGTTCTATAAAAATATATAATTTTTTAATTCTTTTGTTGAATTTCTACTTTGAATTTCAATTTAGTTTCCGAATTTTTTAACAAATAACAGATTCGACATTATGCTAATGAAAAAGTTTGCTTATTTTCAAAAAATTCTGCAAAAAATGCCTCTTACTAATGGCTGACCTGAAACTAAAGTTTCATGTTATGTTGTTCTGATATATGTGTTCCCTACAATGCCAGTGGTAGGCCACAGCGCCCCATGGTGGAGACCGGTCGAAATTGATTGGCCAATCAAGTCTAAAAAAAAACCGGGAGAACGGAGAGCCAAATCGGATTGGCATTATATCCTTTGTCCCCATTGATTTTATCAGGGTATTTCAAGATTTCAATTGCTTCTCTTTATTTCATTAAAAAAAATATTGTACGTTTTTGCGATGACGGTTGTGTTGTCAAATAAAATGTTATGTCCTGTTTCGATATGATGCTCAGCTAGTGCTGATTGCGTGAAATGTTTTAGCCTGATTTTGCTCTCATGATCCTGTACACGCTGGCTCACCGCACTCCCGGTTTCTCTAACATAGCTTTTTCCACAAGAATAAGGGATTGTATATACTCCCGGATATTTAAACCATCTGCGAAAATAGGACAACTTCTAAACAACCCTAAAGATAAAAAGGCACCTCTCAGTGATCCGGGAAAATATAAAATCCCTTGTTCTTGTGGCAAAGTCTATATTGAAAAAACCGGGAGCGCGGTGAGCCAACGCGTAAGGGGAATCAAGAGTAAAGTCAGGCTAAAACATTTAACGCTCTGGCCAACCACAGGCATCATAAAGAATACATATATGAGAACAAAATAACCTGAAACTTCAGTTGCAGGTCAGCCGTGAAGAAAGGAACTGCAATGATCACAAAACGTCGGCAAGAATAATAATTTCTCACATGATTGAAACCAGGAAAACCTTTAATTTTTAAATTTATCATAGGCTCTTTATATTTACAAAAAAATCTGACGCCATTTTATTCTTTAAACTGTTTAAAAATTTTACAACAAACTTCATAAGTCAAAATAACAGTAGTGTGCAATCGAAAAGTTACTGAAAACAATTTTACGTACCTTTTTTGGACGAGAAGAATTAATTTTTCCATTAAAATAAAAATCAGTAACTATTTTTTTGAACTTCGATACGTCTTCAGATATTGGATAACGATTAGCAGTTAAATTAATGCAATTTTCAACAACGTGACTCATTGATTCCGATGTTGAATTTGTATAAAATGCTGTGTTAAATAAAAAACATTTTTAGAAAAATGAAATACCTAATTTTTTTCTTGCAAATAAAAAGACAAATAAATTTTTTTTTAAATTTTATTCGGAACGTCAAGACTTTTTTCACAGCTGCAAAAAAGCACTCCTAATAAAAGAATTGTGTTGTCTCATTTTATACTATAAACTAAATTTATTATTACTTAAAAATCCCTTGGAAATCCTCACATGTAGAAGTTATTAAAACAGCCTTATAGTATTTGCTGTTTTTCAAAGGATGAACAATAAATTATAACTTGTTTATTTTTCAATAAATGAAACCCTGGTAAAAAAAAATTTTCAAGAAAGTACAACGTTTCTACAAATGTAACTTTTTGTAAAGAAATATATAAAATTTAACAAAAAAATATAGTTAAATACAAACAGCTAATTTTATATTTTTTAAATTTGGGTATTTGTTAACATAAAAACTCTTCTAATTTTAGGTAAATTATTATCGAAAATTACAAATCTTTACAAAAAAGAAAATGTCTTTTATTTTCTGATAAGAAATTTGAGAAGATCCAAACTCAATTTGAAGCTGGAAAAGATTTAAAAAAATAGAAAATTAGCTTCAGAATTTTTAAGAATTAACGACATTAAATTTTGAAGCTTTTTAAGGATTTTTAAAGGTTTGATAAAATTTATGTTTGCTTTTAAATATAAAATGATTTTTTAGTTTGAAAAATTAAATTGAGAAGTATTTAAAAAGATTGAGAAAACTTTTTGCCATCAATAAATGACAATTAAAACATTATTAATTTGGAAAATAATCGAGTAAGTTTATAATATAATTATGTAGAAGTTTAGAAAATATTTCAGAATAATTTAAAAAATGTATAAATTTCAAAACATTTGACATTTTTTGATTTATTCCTCAATTCATAGCATGGTAAATGATAGCTTTAATTTCTATTTTTTTAATGTTTCAACTGTACAATGTAAAAAATTTGAAATTCAAAATTTTGTTCAATTTTTATTTGCAACCAAAAGCTGACTTTACTCTCATGTTCCTTTACATGCTGGCTCACCGCGCTCCCGGTTTCACCAACTATTAATTTGGAAAATAATCGAGTAAGTTTACAATATATTTAGAAGTTTAGAAAGTATTCCAGAATAATTTAAAACGTGTTATTTTGGTCTTTTTTTGTAATATCGATTTTTGGCTCTTTTTTTATGCTCTTTTTATTTATGATCTTTTGTGTAATATCGATTGAAACGAATCATATTTTCAAAACTTATAAAATTACCAAAATTTCTAGAAGGTCAAAAATGCGCAAAACATCTAAAAAAATTTTTTAAATTTGTAAATTCGTAAATTTAAAAAAAATCTCTAATCAACAGAGAAAACTCACGTAGTGTAACTAAGAGGCCTTCATCAACAACGTTACCACTGATAACAGGATAATTTTTCATTTTATTTTGTTTCATCAGGTTTTTAGGACTGTCAGTCAAAAATGCTTCTCCTGACTTTGGCTCATCTGTCGGCATCCAGTTCAATGCGGGAAAATCAAACATTTGGAATATCAACGCATTCAGTAATTTTTCAGCACTCTGTTCTCTTAAACACTTGACAACATCAGTAGAATTAATCGTGGAACAGCCCACTTTTTTCGCAACTTGATTTACGTAAGGTTTAAACTGACTTCTTTTCCGATAAGACCAAGGTGCTAACACACTTCCACTTTCAATGATATATTGGTGAAACAATCCTGAAAGAATAGGAGAGACATATTAATAACAATAATACTACAATTTATGAATTTTAAAATAGATTAAAATCAATTTCAAAATCCCATTTAACGTCCAATACCCAAGCCAATGTATAGAATTCCTGAAAATAAAACAAGAACCCGACGAACTTGTCGAACTTGATTGGCCAATCAAGTCTTTGAAAAAAAAAAAAAAAAAAAAAAAAAAAAAAACCGGGAGCACGGAGAGCCAAGTCGGATTTGCATTATATCCTTTGTCCCCATTGATGTTATAAGGGTGTTTCAAGATTTCGATTGCTTCTCTTCATTTCATTTAAAAAAACATTGTACGTTTTTGCGATGACGGTTGTGTTGTCAAATAAAATGCTATGTCCTGTTTCGATATGATCCTCAGCTAGTGCTGATTGCGTGAAATGTTTAAGCCTGATTTTATTCTCATGTTCCTTCACAAGTTGGCTCACCGCTCTCCCGGTTCCTTCAACATAGATTTTGCTACAAAAATGATTTTGTTTTCAGGAATTCTATACATTTATATAGGGTAAGAGCACCAGTTATTGGCACCTTAAGAGGAAATTTAGACTTTAGGAAATAAATAAACACATAAAATATTGAATTCTGAAATAGTGATAATTATACCGGCACTCAAAATTTTATACAGAATACACTGGAATGTTGAATTATTATTCAAAGTTGAAAAAAACTTGAAAAATTATTAAAAATAAGCATGTAGTCCCAAAATGTTAGTGCTTGGCACTGCTAACCCCAGTTATTGGCACCCCTCGTCACCAGTGATTGGCACTACACTCACATAACCTCCTCAAACTTCTGTAATTGCATTAAAACATTGATAAAAACAAATTGTGCATCTGAAAATATGAAATAAATTTTCTATTAATAATTATAAATTTAGTATTTTATCAATTTTGTTTTTGGACAAGCCAACTTCTTTGACAGCAGCTATAAAGCCTAGCCATTTCACATATCTATTCTTCGGCTTATGTTTTTCTTTCCTCAGAGATACTCTCTGACGGGCAAACATATGGCAATAAATAAAATAAAAACCATAAATGTTACTAATTTTCTCATTTTCTACTTCAAACTAGAAAAATTAAGAAACAAATTCAAACATGGATACATAAATATAGTTAAAACAAGTCACCCACCGATTAAATAAAAACTTTGGCTATTTATAATAACATGAATTCCTGCGTAACATTTAAAACATTGTACGACAATATTATTAAGCACAATATGTATAAAGATAATAAAATTCTATTCATAATTTAAATAAAACCAATATTTACCTATACCTCGAGGTCTGAAAAGAATAATAAATTAAATGAACAGAACTTTGGAGGTTACGATTACCGGTATCCCGGTATTAAAATGACAGCTTCATTTATTATAATTGTTAGCTACTTTTTCGTCTACCTAGTAAAGACTTTTGTTGTTCCGGCACTTTTAACACTTCATTTTATCAGAAATACGTGAAATGGCTCATGTCAACACAAGGTCTTGAGATTACATAACCTCACTTTTTTCCGGCGAGGCAGGGGTGCCAATGAATGAAATCATTCCCGAATTGCATGGTCTGGTCATTGGCACTGGAGTGCCAACGACTAGAGACCATACTTTTAATATTAATTTCCATTGGCACCCCCCCTAAAATTAATAAATAAATTATTGCCGAGGTTCATTCCTTATTTTGATTATATTGCAAGTATTTCTTTTCAATATTCACAAAAATTGGAACAGATTTACTTGTTCACAACGTTGTTTGAACAAAATTAAAAAATGTTGTCAGCTAAACATTTTCTTTAGAAAACCGGATAAATTCTTGGCACCCTAAGAACTGAAGTGAATTCATTATTTTATAACTAAATTTGACATTATTTTGTATGAATTATATATGTCGGTACACGCAGAAATAATGGTAGTATTAAAATAATACCATCAAAATACGATAAATGTTTGCATTTTCTTAAAATTTAACAAAAATGAGAGAGGGTGCCAATAACTGGCGCAGTGCCAACCACTAGTGCTCTTACCCTATGCATATTTCTGATATTTCTGAATTTGATCGAATGTTCAAAATTTCGAAAATTATTTGAATTTCACAAATGATCATAATTTCTAAGTTGTTCAAATTGTCGGAATCGTTAAAACTATAAACGTCTAAAATTTAAAATATCCATGAAATTTTTTAAATTTCTAAAATTTACAAACTGTCTGAAATATTTAAAATTTCTAAAATTATAAAAACGTCTCAATCTTTCAAAATTTATAAAAATTTGTAAAATTATTAACATTTCTAAATTGTTGTAAATTTCTAAAATTTTAAAAATCTCTCAAAATTTCTGAAATTTTTGAAATTTCCAAAATTTCTGAAAGTTCTAAAATGTCTAAAATATCTAAAATTTCCAAAATGTCAAAAATGTCTAGAGTTTTCGAAATGTTTCAAATTTCTAAAATTATCATAATTTATATAAATGAGCAAAATTCTCAAAGTTTCTAAAATGTTCCAAATGTTTTAAATCAATTTAAATGAAATAAACAATAATAAAAAATTAATATTATTATTATTATTCATTATTATTTGAAATTATTATTAAAATTTGTAGAATTGCTAAAATTTTTCAAATTTCTAAATTTTGTCAACATTTCTGAAATTGTAGAAACGTCTCAAATTTTCACAATCTATAAAATTTCTGAAATTCCTCAAATGTCTAAAATATCTGAAATGTCAAAAATGCGTAAAATGTCTGAAGTTTTCAAAATTTCTAAAATTATCATAATTTATAAAAATTGGCAAGATTCTCAAAATTTCTAAACTGTTCAAAATGTCTAAAATTGTAAAAACGTCTCAAATTTACAAAATCTATAAAATTTCTGAAATTCCTAAAATGTCTAAAATATCTAAAATTTCCAATATGTCTAAAATGTCTAAAGTTGTCAAAATTTCTAAAATTTATAAAATTATCATAATTTATAAAAATTGGAAAGATTCTCAAAATGTCCAAACTGTTAAAAATTTATAAAATTGTAAAAACGTCTCAAATTTACAAAATTTCTGAAATTTCTAAAATTTCCAAACTTTCTGGAATAACTAAAATTTTAAAAATTTCAGAAATCATTGAAATTTGTAAAATTATCAAATGTTCTAAAAGTTTCAAAAAGTTCAAAAATGTTTGAATTTCTAAACTTATCAAAATTTAATGAAACGTTCCATATTTTTTGAATTATTATTATTATTAATTATTATTATTATTATTATTTAAATTCATTATTAACATTTCTAAAATTTCTAAAATTGTCCAAATTTATACAATTATCAAAATTTCTAAAATTGTAAAAGTGTTTCAAATTTTGAAAATCTATAAAATTTCCAAAATATCTAAAATATCTCAAATTTCGAAAATGTCTGAAATGTCTAAAGTTTTCAAAATTTCAAAAATGATTGAAACTTGTAAAATTATCAAATTTTTTAAATGTTCAAAAACTTCAAAAATGTTTAAATTTTTAAACTTATCAATATTTCTAAAATGTTCCCAATGTTTTAAATTATTATTATAAATAATAATTATTATTATTTGAAATTATTATTGATATTTCTGAAATTTCTAAAATTTTCCAAATTTATAAAAAGGTCAAAATTTATAAAATTGTAAAAACTTCTCGAATTTTCAAAATCTATAAAATTTGTGAAATTTCCAGAATGTCCAAAATATCTCAAATTTTCAAAATGTCTAAAATGTCTAAAGTTCTCAAAATTTTTAAGATTATCATAATTTATAAAAATTGGCTAAATTCTCAACATTTCTAAACTGTTCAAAATTTCTAAAATTATGAAAACGTCTCAAATTATCAAAATTCATGTAATTACCAAAATTTCTGAATTCGTTAAAATTTCCAAACTCACTAAAATATCTAAAATTTTCAAAATTTAAAAACTATTAAAATCTGTGAAATTATAAATATTTCTCAATTTTTCAAACATTTTAATGGTTTCAAAAATTTCAAAATTTTTTGAAATTCTAAAATTTTTATTTTACTTTACAAATTTGGAGGATTCTAGAACGTGCAAAGATTTTGATATTTGAAGCAATGTTGAACATCACAGAAATTTTAGAAAATCTTAACATTCCATAAAAGTCAGAAATTTTGATAATTTTTGTAAATTCAGAAATTCTGAAAATTATTAGCAATTTGGAAAATTTGAAAAATATACGGAAATTTTAAACATCCAAAAAAACTTTAGCCCCGCTTCACTGGAATGCAAAAGGGCTGAAATCATGCACGTCTTCTAAAAACTTGATTTTTTGAAAAATTTTTTATTCAGGATGTCTGACTCATCATATTCTATTTAAGAACATGGCTGACCAAAGAAGGTCACTACTACTTCAGAAGGCGCCACTCGCGTGTGTGGTGCTAATGACTTTTTTATTCAATAACTCACACAATTTCGACGTCCAAGCGTCAAAAGTGAGTTTCCAAACGCGACCAAACGACATCCTAACGATTGGTAAATTAATTTTTGAGAAAAATAAAAATTTGTTGTGCAGCGTGAAGTTAGCACTCCAATTTCGAAAACTCAATATCTCTTTAAGTTTTTCCGTCCAAACTACAAAATTTGGTTTCCAAGCATGACCAAGCGATGACCCAACGATTCCATTAAGCAAAAGTGGGATATTTTATGGTTGTTGTTCCGCCCTTTCTGTCCCGCACTTTTGGCCTGATACAGTTCTTCGCGACTTCGGGAAACGAACAATGTTCGTGATCGATTTTTCGGCACCAAACGACAAGAACATCACAGTCAAGAAGAATGAAAAGATTGAGAAGGTATTTAGATTAATACAATTGTAAAAAAAAATAATTGGAAAAATTTAAATAAGTATTTAAATTAAGACCTTTAAGTTAATTTATAAATAAACTTTAAATTATGTGGCTTACCATTAGATGCGTCTGATATTGCATGGAAATTTACACAAGCCCCACCAGCACTGTCACCAAATATAGTAACCCGATTTTTGTCTCCACCAAAAATGTGGATATTTTGTTGAACCCATTTGAGTGCAAGTACTTGATCCTTCAATCCAAAGTTTCCTGGGGCAACTGAATCCCCTGTAGACAAAAAACCCAAAATTGCCAAACGGTAATTCATTGAAACAAGGACAATATCCTTTTCTAGAAGATACTGGGGATCAAATTGACTCGGGCCTCCACTTCCGGCAAAAAATCCTCCTCCGTGAATCCACACCATCACTGGCAATAAGATGCCGTTGAAAGTATTGTTCACCTGGATATTTTTAACATAGTGAAATGATAAGTAACAAAAATATAAATATATGTGCAAGCGATTCTTATAGTATTATTTTTTCAAATTTTATGTTAATCCCTGTGGGAAAAAAGAAAAGTCTCAACGTCTTTTCAGACTAGATGAAAATATGAATTAAACATTATTTTTTAATTGAGGTTTTTTCTGAAAAAAGATCTTCTTTCGCTCCGCTGGGAATTGAACCTCAGAAATTCCGATTGCCGGTGGATAAAATTTTTTCAAGGAATCTGGACTATCATCAGAGAATAACACCTTGAAAAAATTTGATTTACTACCTGGCAAAATAATGCGTGCATTTTCTGAAAAAAAGTTTCTTCTCTCGATCTCTTTAGTAGCTTAATGGGAAATCACCCGACCGGCAATCGGACGTTCTGAGGTTCGATTCCCAGCGGAGCGAAAGGAGACAATCTTTTTTCAGGAAAAAATTAATTAAAAATATTTACTAATTAATTGCTCCATCCAGTCTGAAAAGACTTTAAAAATTTCTGTTATTCTCTGATGATAACACAGATTCCTTGAAAAATGTGATTTGTATCATCTGGCCAAATAATGCGTGTATTTCTGAAAAAAGTTTCGTCTCTCGATCTCTCTAGTAGCTTAATGGAAAGCATCCGACCGGCAATCGGACGTTCTGAGGTTCGATTCCCAGCGGAGCGAATCTTTTTTTAAATCTTTTTTCAGGAAAAAATTAATTAAAAAATATTTACTAATTAATTGCTCCATCCAGTCTGAAAAGACTTTAAAATTTTCTGTTATTCTCTGATGATAACACAGATTCCTTGAAAAATTTGATTTGTACCATCTGGCCAAATAAAGCGTGTATTTCTGAAAAAAGTTTCTTCTTTCAATCTCTCTAGTAGCTTAATGGAAAAGCACTTGACCGGCAATCGCAAGTTCTGAGGTTCGATTCCCAGCAGAGCGAAAGCAGAAAATCTTTTTTCAGAAAAAAAATAATTTAAAAAAACATCATCAATATTGTTTTGTTTCTTAAAATCACAGAAAATTTTTTTTTTCTGAAATATGATTTTTTGCACGACAGCTACGTTGATTTCTCACCAAAGACGAAGAATAATTTAATACTGGTGAATAGACATTCAGGTACAAACAGTCTTCATCGCCAATAACCTTGCCACTATCTGATAATTGTGGGCACATGTTTGCTTCTTTATTTGCAGCTCGTACTCCATCCCAAGGCTTTCCGGGTCTAGGGTTACTGAAACTGAATTTTCAAATCTTGAGAGAAGTGGTCTTGAAAATTTTCAAAATGTGCTCACTTTTTGAATTTTTATCCAAAATAGCTGGCTAACGAACTTGACCTTCCTCGCAGGACACTTGAATAGCACACCAAAGGCCAATCCAATCTACATCTAAAAATCTACAGACAGACTAACAGCCAGACATACTAACAGACAGACATACTAATAGTCAGGCGGACTAACAGACAGACATACCAACAGACATACTAACAGACAGACATACTAATAGTCAGACGGACTAACAGACAGACATACCAACAGACAGACTAACAGACATACAGACTAACAGGCAGACATACTAACAGACAGACAGACTAACAGTCAGACAGACTAATAGTCAGAAAGACTAACAGACAGACATACCAACAGACAGACTAACGGACATACAGACTAACAGGCAGACATACTAACAGACAGACAGACTAACAGTCAGACAGACTAACAGTCAGACAGACTAACAGACAGACAGACTAACAGACATACAGACTAACAGACAGACAGACTAATAGACAGACAGACATTTGGTGGAAACCTGTTTTTTGGGTTCAGGGGGTCTCAAAACGTGGACATTCGACAAAAAAAATTTTGATGTCACACTGAATGCTTTTTCAATATTTTTTCCCCATACGAATATTGAAGTTATCTAATGTATATTAGGAAAAATTCGAGTCTTTTCAGAAAATGTTTAGGACTTTTAGAAGTTCCTAAGAATATTTTCAAGTAAATCAAATTTTCCTTAAGATTTTGAAAAATTATTCGAAATGTAAGAAAATTGCCTTATAATATTTTAAATTTTCCCAGCAATTTCAAGAAAATTTATTTATTCTCTTGAAACCTTTTAAATTCTTTTGAAGTTTCTACAGTTTATTTTTGAAATCTTTGAAAATCTACATTTATAAAAATTTTTTGAAGTTTGAAATTCTTTTTTAATATTTTCAATTCTTCTTAATATTTCATGAATTTACTCGATTTTTTTCTACTTTTTAATCTTACCAAATTGAAACATTTTGCTTTGAAATCATCTGCACTCTTTTACGAAATTTTAGGAAATCGTTTGATATCTTCAAAAACCTTTTTCAATTTTCTTTCGAGGTAAATTTTTCAAAATAAAAAATCATTTTTAATTTTCACACGAATATTAGGAAAATTATTTTTTTAATCTTGTCAAACTTTCTAAACCTTATAATCTTCAAAAATTATTCAAATTTTCGCTGCATTTTTTTTAATTCTGCAAAATTGAAAAAATTGCCTTAAAATCTTTCAGATTTTGTTTCGACAATTTTTGAAATCTTCCTAAATGTTTTGAAACCTTTTCAAATAATCTCTGGAAATTAATTTTTTGAAATAAAAAATAATTTAAAATTTTCCTAGGAACCTCGAAAAACTGTTGACAATTTCGTGAAACCTTACGAAATTTAAAACAAAATCTTCAAAAGCTTCAATTATTTTTGAATCGTTCAAAAACTTCTAAATATCTCTTAAACTTTTACAAATTTTTTTCTACAATTTCATAATATGAAAAAATTGCACAATTTTGCTTTAAAATCTTTCACACTCTTTTTAGAAATTTCAACAAAAAAAAATGTGAAAATGAAAAATTGAAAAAGTTTTCTCAAAGTCTTCCATATTATTTTTTTACACATTTTGAAATCTTTAAAACTTAAAATTATTCTTTCAAAATAAAACCTGAACCATTTGAAATTTTCCCAGTAAATGCCCATCATTTAATTTTTTATATCTCTTTAAAAATGTGAGAAAGTTCACACATTATAGTGTGATAGCAAAATTTTTGAAACAGAATTATTTCCCACTATTGAACAATCACAATTTAAATTTTCTCTTCTATCAATAATGTTTAAAAACATTAAGAAATATATTTTATGATGAATTAAAATTATTTATTTAGAAATTTCGAGATAAAATGTTAATGGTGCAGAAAATTCATAAATTAAACATGTTACGTAATCGGTTCAAAATACCCCCCCCCCCCCCTTTTAATGTTACGTAATATGTGAACGCTCCCTAAATTTTGAGTATGGACACCGGTGCGGTCGAAGAGACCGCACGGCCATGCGTCCATACTAGTTTGTCACTTTTTGCTCAAGTAAGGGGTAATCGGGTCGTAAAATATTTCTGGGACAGCCACGTTTCATACTCTGGGGTGCCCGAATCAAGCCTTGAAATAAATTGAAACAGAAGTATAAAATTGTAAAGCTACTGTGGACGTGCGGTCTTAGTGGTTGCAGAACCACACGTTTTCCACCTAAGTTAGTGAAAACACAACTAAAACCCAGGGGTGGTCTATTTTTTTGAACCATGGTGCGGTCTACGAGACCGCACGGCCACACTTAAAAGTTAAGAAAACATAACTTACCGTAAAGCTCCAATTGGGGGTTCGGAGAAAGGAATTCCAATAAATGCTGAAAAGTTTCTTCCCATTTTTGACTGAAAAATCGTTCCGTTAAGGAGTCCTTGAGAAATTTTGACTACAGGTTCCGCATTTAAAGAGGAAATTAATACAAAATATAATATTGAGTATACACTTGTCGATTGTGTCTCCATAATTAAAATTATTAACAATTATAGAGGAGCAGAGATAATCAAAATATTGTAATAAATAAAAGTATCTACACGTGCCGAAATTTTTAAAAATCTTCTTCGCTTCTCAATCAGAAACTGAACGGATTTTTCCACTTGACGTGTACATATTGATATAGTTCTGCGTCAAGGCAGTTATGTACATTTTTAATTGTGCTATAAATTTGAGAATTTATGCAAATATTGTTTCAAAGATTTCAATTATTTTTGCATAAATGAACTTAATAACCAGAATTTTTTGGATTCTATATCGTAATAAGCTGTTCTTAAAAAACATAGTTTCGAATCCTGAGTCTTATTGATATCTTCCATTTTTGACACTGATTATAAAGCCATAAAATTTGTAAAGTTATTCTCAAAAAAGTGTATCTTGAAGATTTACAATTAAAGATTATTTAAATTTTTATCTGTTTGATTTAAAATGATGTTTTTTACGTTATCAATGATTTTTAAATTCTTATCCTACAATGAGAAGGTTTTAGATTTGTGTAAAATTTTTCCCCACCCGTTTTTGTCAAATGTCCACGTTTTGAGACACCCTGAACCCAAAAAACAGTTTTTTCACAAAATGCCTGTCTGTCTGTTAGTCTGTTAGTCTGTCTGTATGTCTGTTAGTCTGTCTTTTAGTCTGTCTGTCTATTAGTCTGTCTGTTAGTCTGTATGTCTGTTAGTCTGTCTGTCTTTTAGTCTGTCTGCCTGTTAGTCTGTATGTGTGGCTGTCTGTTGGTATGTCGGTCTGTATTTTAGTATGTCTGTATATGTGTGTGTGTGTGTGTGTGTGTGTGTGTGTTAATGTATGTATGTATGTATGTCTGTTTGTTAGTATGACTGTTAGTATGTCTGTCTGTCTGTCTGCATATCTGTCTATTTGTCTGTCTGTCTTTTAGTATGTCTGTCTTTTAGTCTGTCTGTCTGTTAGTATGGCTGTCTTTTAGTCTCTCCGTCTGTTAGTATGTCTGTCTGTTAGTCTGTCTGTCTGTCTGTTAGCCCCATTAAGTTTAATACGTATTTCCCATAAGAAAAAAAAGGTGTTTTTATGAATTTTTATCAGAATCCTCAATATTAGCTGAATCAAGTTAAAGCTCAACATTTCTTTTCACAATTAGCCATAGAATACGAATATAATATTACTTTTCAAATATCACCCCCGTAAGTCTGTTTTATAGGGTCCCAAAAAAAAAACCATAAATGAAAAAATGGGTATTGCGAGATTTTGGCATTAATTCAATTTTTTGCGTTTTTTTAATGAAAATTGTTTCTAATGTATGAAATACTACTACATACTGATAACGAGGTGTCTACATAAATTGTTTAAATAATTTATTATTATTATCAATATTCTTCTAGAATAATACTAGAAAATTGCAGTTTTTTCTGAAATTCTGTACTTTTTGTCCACTTTTCACTTGAAGTGAGTTAAATAATCAATTGAAGTTAACAAAATCTTTTGTCCGAAAAATTCATTAGTATTAATAATATTCAATTTGAATAATGCTAGAAAATTGAAGTTTTTTCTGAAATTTACAACCATTTGTCTACTTTTCCCATAGGGTGAGTTAATAACTAATTCGATTTAGCAAAAATAATTATTGAAGCAAATTATTATTGTTTATAACTATCTTCTTCTTTAATAATGCAATAAACAATTTATAATTGTTTATAACTATTTTCTTTTAGATCAGTGCTAAAAAGTGGCGATTTTTTCTAAACTCTTTAATTTTTTATCCACTTGTCACTTGTTTAAAAAAATGAATTTAAACAATAAAGCTATCTTACACAAGAAATGAAATAAAGAGTGGAAGAACAAGGTGTGTAAATGATTGTTTAAAATATGTTTTTCTTCAATGTTTATTTATCTTTTGTTCATAAATAAAAAAAAGCAAAGTTGAACATTTCAGAAGAAACCGCAACTTTCTAGCACTTATTGCAGAGAAAATAGTTATAAACAATAATAAATTGTTCGAACAACTATATGTATCAACTAGCATTAACTATTATCTCACTAACTGAAAAGTGGGCAAAAAGAAACTTTTTTTATCAAAAATGACAATATTTTTAAATATATTAAACTTTCCTGATATTTGAAATTAAATAATAACAATAAAAAATAACAATTGATTATTGTGAATTTTAGATAGAAAGAGGAAAGTTCCTTCAAAGTAGTCAGTCCATATTTACTTTCCTAATTTAATTTTATTCTATATTTTTTATTCCTTGGCAAAGATTTTGTATTTCAAATTCTTTAACTTCTAAACTTCTTAAATGATTTTTTAAATTAATTAGTCTAGTTTTTCAAATACGTCCTGAAAATTTTAATCAATTCTTTCTGAAGATTTCTTCTTTTATTCCCTTTTCGAAAAAAGCTTTCTTTTTATTTCATATCTTCTCAGATTAATCTTGAAAATATTTATTTTAAACAAATCTGGAAAAGGGGTTAATCTTACGGACAATTTTTTTCAGGGATGGGAAAAGTGGGGGGAGGGGGAGTTAGGGGAAGTGAGGGGAGGGAGGAGGAAGTGTGGGGAGGTAGGAAAAGTAATAGAAGGGGGAGCGGTGCCACCTCCCCCACTTCCCCTCCCAACCCCTCAGTTTCCTTTACACACTTTACCTCTGTGAGAGGGGGGGGGGTGCGGGAGGTGCCATCGCTCCCCTCCTCTCACATTCCCTTCCCCTCACATTCCCTCCCCCTCACTTACCCTTCCTCCCCCTCACTTTCCTTCCTTGGAAAAAAGTACTACGAAATCCTAAAAATGGTGAAAAATATTTTTTTCATGAATATTTTTTTTCCACTTTCGAGCAATGTCTTGCAAATATCTTATGTAGCTGGAGGCCACGTAGGTTTCACAATAATCTTGCACTGGCAGTTGTGAATCTTTAAACAAACAAAATTATTTTTCTCAAAAATTTTCAAAATAGAATGAGTGCTTAATAATTTCTAGGCCAAATGAGATAGCGACTGGTATATATACACTGAAACATTTTCAGGAATATTCATTAGTTACCTTGGCGACTTTTCGTAAAATTCTTTGTAAGTATGATAATAAATCTGCAATCATTGTATTGGCTAAAGATTGAACTATAATATTTTGTTAAAAATTTGTTTTCTTTTGGCTGAAAATTAATTTTTCAACTGAAAGTTTTTTGTTGGACACTTTATTATTTTGGTAGAAAATTCTACTTTTTGGCAAAAAATTAACTTTTTGGTTGAAAATTCTATAATGTCTATATATTCTATAATACAAAATTCTTCCTTGTAGGCACTCGGCGCCTACAATGCAATGTTAAAATTTTCTCAAATTTCTATGATGTTCAGAGTTGTTCAAAATATCAAAATTTTCTAAATTTCTAGAATCTTTCAAATTTATAAAATAAAATGAGAATTATTACAAAATTTTGAAATTTCAAAAATTTTTGAAAAATCGAGAAAATTTTATAATTTCAATGATTTTAATCGTCTTGAAATTTGGAAAATTTTAGTGGGTTTGGAAATTTTAGCGAATTCAGAAACTTTTGTAGTTACATAAATTTTTATAATTAGAGACGTTTTTATAATTGTAGAAATTTTGACCTTTTCATAAATTCGGAAAATTTTAGAAATTTTAGAAATAATAATAACAATTTAAAATAATAATGATAATTAACAATAATCATAATTTAAAACATTGGGAATCTTTTAGAAAATGTTATAAGTTTAGAAATTTAAACATTTTTGAAGTTTTTGAACATTTAAAAAATTTGATAATTTTATAAATTTCAATAATTCTTGAAATTTTGGAAACTTCAAACATTTTAGAAAGTTTCGCAATTTGAGATATTTTAGACATTTTGGAAATTTGATAGATTTTCAAAATTTGAGACGTTTTTACAATTTTAGAAATTTCGACAATTTTATAAATTTGGAAAATTTTATAAATCTTGAAATGTTAATAATAATTGAAGAAAATAATAATTAATAATAATAACTTAAAACATTTGGAACGTTTTATAAATTTTCATAAGTTTAGAAATTCAAACATTTTTGAAGTTTTTGAACATTTTAGAAAATTTTATAATTTTACGAATTTCAATAATTTTTTAAATTCTGAAAATTTTGGATATTTCAGAAAGTTTGGAAATTTTAAAAATTTCAGAAATTTCGAGACGTTTTTATAATTTTGGAAAATGTGAGAATTTTGCTCATTTTTATCAATTATGATGATCTCAGAAATTTAAGAAATTTTGAAAACTTCAGACATTTAAAAAGTTTCGAAATTTGAGATATTTTAGACATTTTGGAAATTAGATAAATTTTAGAAATTTGATAGTTTTTCAATATTTGAGACAGTTTTACAATTTCAGAAATTTTCACAATTTTATAAATTTGGAAAATTTTCTAAATTTTAGAAATGTTAATAATAATTTAAAACATTTGGAACGTTATATAAATTTTCATAAGTTTAAAAATTCAAACATTTTTGAACTTTTTGAACATTTTAGAAAATTTTATAATTTTAAATTTAAGAAATTTTGAAAACTTTAGACATTTTAGACATTTTGGATAGATATTTTAGACATTTTAGAAATTTTGGAAATTTGAAATATTTCAGAAATTTTATAGATTTCGGGCATTTGAGACGTTTCAACAATTTTAGAAATTTTGACAATTTTAGAAATTTTAGGAATTTTATTGATAATTTGAAATAACAATAATTAATAATAATAATAATTTAAAACATTGGGAACATTTTAGAAATTTTGATAAGTTTAGAAATTTAAGAAATTCCGAAAAATTCAGACATTTTAGACATATTGGAAATTTAAAATGTTGTAGACATTTTAGAAATTTCAGGAATTTCTGAAATTTTAGAAATTTCAGGAATTTTATAGATTTTGAAAAATTGAGACGTTTCCACAGTTTTAGAAATTTTGACAATTTTAAAAATTTTAGAAATTTTAATGATAATTTGAAGTAATGATAATTAATAATAATAATAACAATTGAAAATACTGGAAAGATTTTTGAAATTTTGATAAGCATAGAAATTTAAGAAATTTTGAAAACTTTGAACATTTTAGACATATTGGAAAGTCTAGACATTTTAGACATTACCGAAATTTCAGAAATTTTGGAAATTTGAGAAATTTCAGGAATGATATAGATTCTGAAACTTTGAGACGTTTTTACAATTTTAGAAATTTGGAAAATTTAAGCAAATTTTAGAAATTTTAATAACAAATTTGAAATAATAATAATGATTAATAATAATAATACTTCAATACATTTGGAAAATTTTAGAACCTTTGATAAATTTAGAAATTTAAACATTTTTAAATTTTTGGAACATTTACGGAAATGTTAGATATTTTAGAAAGTTTTGAAATTTCAGAAATTTTGAGACGTTTTGATAATTTTAGAAATTTTCAACAATTTAGAAATTTTGATAATTTTACAAATTTTTATAAATTTTGAAAGATTGAGACATTTTTATTATTTTATAAATTTTAGATATTTTAGACATTTTGTAAATTCTAGAAATTTCAAAAATTTCATAGATTTTGCAAATTTTAGACGTTTATAGTTTTAACAATTTCGAAAATTTGAACATCTTAGAAATTATTATTAATTATTTCAGAAATTTCAGAAATGATATAGATTTTGAAAATTTGAGTCGTTTTTACAATTTTAGAAATTTGGAAAATTTTAGCAATTTTAGAAATTATAATAATAATTTGGAATAAAAATAGTGATTAATAGTAATAATAATAATACTTGAAAACATTTATAACATTTTGGAAACTTTGATAAGCTTAGAAATTCAATATTTTTTGAACTTTTTGGGAAATTTTAGATATTTTACAAAGTTTTAAAATTTCAGAAATTTTGAGACGTTTTGATGTTTTTAGAAATTTTCAACAATTTAGAAATTTTGATAATTTTACAAATT
>CAKNXH010001476.1:42061-56989 GCA_932178445.1 Andricus quercusramuli | reverse complement strand
ATTTAGAAATTTTGATAATTTTACAAATTTTTATAAATTTTGAAAGACTGAGACGTTTTTATAATTTCAGAAACTTTTAGTAATATTATAGACATTTTGTAAATTCTAGAAATTTTAACAATTTCGACAATTTGAACATCTCAGAAATTATGATAATTTTTGAAATTCGAATAATTTTCGAAATTTTGAACATTTGATCAAATTCAGAAATATCAGAAATTTTGATAATTATTCTCATTTTGAAAATTTTGAACATTTCGGAAATTTTGAAAATATATTATTTTCGGTTAAACCCAAACGATGAAATACGTATGTCTATAAAAAACCTTTCGACAAAAAATGAAATAATTAATTTTCGAGTGAAAAAATTAAATTCCAATAGAAAAGCAAATTTTCAACCAAAGAAACTAAATTTCAACTAAATAGATGAATTTTCGAGCAAAAAGATTAAATGTCCATTAGAAAATTTTGGACTAAAAATGGAATAGTTTAATTTTTATTTTAAAAAATTATTTAAAAAAAACTGATTACCAACTGAAGAAATGAAATTTCAACCGCAAGAATTTATTTTCGGCCAAAAAAGAGAAATTTTCAACAAAATAGATGAATTTTCATTTGAAAAAGATACATTTTCAACAAAAAAAAGTTTTGAAGCAAATAAAATACATTTTCAATTAAATATTTAAATCTCCAATAAAAAATCGATTTTTTATCAAAAAGTTAAAATGTCTATAAAAAAATATCGACAAAAAATGGAAAAGTTAAATTCTTCGTTAAAGAAATCAATTTAAACAAAAAAAACTGATTATCAAGTAATGAAAATAAATATCAACCAAACTGATTAAGTTTGTACCGAAAAGAATGGCTTTAACAAAATAAATCAATTTTCAAAAAAATATTTTAATTTTTAATGAAACTTTCGAACTAATTGTTGAATTGTCAACGAAAAAGGGAAATTAGTTTCCAAGAGGATTAATGTTTTACCATAAAAAACAAAATTTTAACAAAATACAGAAATTTTCAAACAAATTGTTGAATCTTCAACTGGGTTAGATTGATTTTCCATTAAAAATGAAATAGTTAAATTTTCAGTTTAAAAAAATTAATGTTAAATTCAAGAAAACTAATTTTTATTCCTGAAAACTGTATTTTGGACCAGAAAATTTTTTTTCCACTTGCGAGCAACGTCTCGTAAATACCTTTTGTAGGTGGAGGCTACGTATGTTTCACAATAATCTTGCACTGAATAAGTGCTTAATAATTTAGAGGGCCGAATGAGATAGCGACTCGTATATGCTTAGAGATTTAACTATTTTGTTGAATTTTTTTTTTGGGCTAAAATTAATTTTTTAACTGATACTTCAACTATTCTATTATTGATTCAAAATTAATTTTTTTCAGTTGAATATTCATATTTCCGGGTTTAAAATTTAACTGTTTTGTAGAAAATTAATTTCCTTCGCTAAAAAATTCAACTGTTTTGTTAGACATTTTTCTTTTTGTTTTGAAAATTTAATTAATTTGGTGGACATTTCCAAATTATTGGTTAAAAATTAACTCTTTAGTTGGAAGTTCATATATCAATTTGACAAAACTATGTTGAAAAGTAGCGCTTGATGACCCTTCATATGTATAATTAATTTGGAGCACAGATTAAGTCCAAGCTTGGCCGCCGAACCTTGGCCGCCGAAGCTTGGCCACCGAAGCTTGGCCGCCGAAACTTGGCCGCCGAAGCTTGGACCAAGCTTCGGCGACGTGCCGTCGATTATACGTGAGTGGCGCGGCCTATCATGCGCGAATATTTAAAAAAGTTCTATGAATTTTTTTCCTTCTCTTACAATATTATTCAATTATTCATATTAAATTATGAAGATTTATCAGTAAAAGTAAGAAAAACAAACCTTCGTAAGTTTATTATGAATAATTGAATAATATTCTGAAAAAAGGAAAGAAATTCGAAGAACTGTTGCAAATTTTCACATCTTCCACATCATTTTAATTAAAAATTTATCTTTTTTGTTGAAAATACATTTTTCTTCGGTTGAAAGTTAACCGTTTTAATTGAAAATTGATTTTTTTTTAAATTGAAAATTCAACTACTTGGTTAAAAATTGAATCCCTTTGTTAAGAATTAATTTTTTTCAAGGTTCAACTCTTTCGTTGAAAATTCGTCTATTTTGTGGAAAATTATTATTATTTTTTTATTTTGAATTAATTTTCTACCTTAAAATGTAACTTTTCCATTTTTAAAAATGGAAACATGATCTTTTTCAGATTCGTCTTCATTTGTAGAAAACTTGAGAAAATTAGCATGACATTTTTTTCTTTCTTGTCTGAAAAATTCAACCGTTTTGTAGAAAGTTCATTTTTCGGGTTGAAAATTTGAATTTTTTTTCATTCAAAAGTAACCTACAATCTTGGAAATTCATTTTCCTGGTTGCAGATTCATCATTTTGGTTGAAAATTCATATCTGGTTGAAAATTACAACTATTTTGTTGAAGTATTTTTTTTACTGAAAATTTATCTTTCCAAGTTGAAAATACTACTATTTATTTAAAAAATCATGTATTTTATTTAAAAATTGTCTTTTTGGGTAGAAAATTAATCTTTTTGGCTTAAAATTAGTTGTTTTGATTGAAATTCATCTTTATATTTTGAAAATTGAAAAACTGTGATCAAAAGTTCAACTATTTTGTTGAATATTCATTTTCATCCTATTTGAAAATGTAACTATTTTGCAAAAAATTCGTTTTTTGTTTTGTTGAAATGTCAACTATTTAATTTTTCGTAGAGACTTAATCTTTTTGTTGTTAATTCAACTTTTCGTGTTGAAAAGTAAACTGCTTTTGGTTGAACATTAATATTTTTTCTTCTGAAATTCATTTTTGTATATAGAAAATGCCAGCAATTTGGTAAAAATTCAACTATTTTGTTGGAAACTCAAATATTTAGTTAATAACTCAACCGTCTTGCTCAAAAATTAAACTGCTAAGAACAAAACTGTCTTCTAACAAATGTAATTATTTCGTTGAAAATACAACTGTTTTTGGTTGAAGTTTAATTTGAATCTTTAGTCTTAAACCAGCTTAATTAATTTTAGTTGAACTATTTCAGAGAACCAGATTGTGATTATCGTATAAACAATATGAAACATATGAAACAATGTACATAGCAAAAAAAGCGACGTACACAAACTTTGAGAATCAGAATTTAAACTTTACTTGACGTCACAGTGCTCTTCGTTTCTCAAAACCAACTGTAGGTGGCTCTGTTGGCTCAGCAAATATCTAGTTAAAAAAATACATGGTAATCGGACCACCGAGGCTTGATCGGCGGAACTGCACTACATGCCTCCATGAGTGCAGTTCTACCGACCAAGCCTCGGCGGCGTGGCGTCGCTTATACGTGAGTGGCACGGCCTACCTTGCGCCTTGGAGGTGAAGGGGATACACAGGAGTGAGCGAGGTGTCCGAGAGTAGTGTCCGCCTTCAGTTTGGAACCTATGTATCCCCTCCACCTTTGAGCCAATGGATACGCCGCGCCACTCACGTACAAGCGATGCCACGCCGCCGAAGCTTGGTCGGTGGAACTGCACTACGTGCCTCCATGTCCTCGCTCCATCACCAGTACGTTTCTCCCACCTCCACCTCTAGTTTCCTTGTTGACACCTTCATGGCTGTTGCTTCGAGTCTCTGCTTCTCCTTCCTCAGCTAATATTGGATCTCCTCTCCCTCTCTCTCTCTCTCTGTTGCGTCCTCTTCCAACCACATACTGGATCCCTTCAATTGGCTGATGCTCCTTAAGATTTCCAACTTATTTTGCACGGTCTTTAGGCTTAGGACTCTTCCTCCTTCAATCCTTCATGATCTCTCGACGCTCGGGATCTTCTGTATCCACGCTACTAGTGTTCCCGCCACGTTTCTCACTTCATTTTCATCTGCCTTTACCCCAGCACTCTCAGATTTCTCCCTCTTCACATTCTCTCTTCTCTCTCTGTTTTCAGTTCCGCTTTATCAAGCTTTCTTGGCTGGTCTATCCAGGTCCCCTGTTCCTGATCCGTTTGACATCCCATCTCACAGACCTTTTTTGCTTCCATCTCCATCTCCCATGGCAGACCCTTCTCTCTCTCCATCCTACGACACAAGCACAGCTTTCAGATCTCATCTCACATCTTCTCCAAAATCGCGACCAGATCTTCCCTATTCAGTCCTCTTTCTCGCCTGCGCAATTTTCTTTTACCACTCTTCACTTGTCTCCTGCCTGAATTCCCTCAATTCTTTCCGCAGCTCTCTCCGACGCCTTCTTTCAATTCGTTGCTCATTATGTCACTCATCCTCACTTTTTATCACCAGACCGTAACTTCCACTGACTGTGGTCAGAACAACCGCTATTCCTCAACTGACCCCAGCTGATTCTCCCACCCGCTTCTTCCTCCTTACCACTCGAGTCAAGTCTAAGCAACAGCTTGCCACTTTCCAATTTCCTCCTGCAGGCGTCGCTACCTTCCCGACCTTCTGGTTCGGTTTCCTAACCTAGCTCTCTACACGTGTCACTTTTCTCCTACCAAGTACTCCTCAACTGACTTTTCCTTTTTCTTGCCTTCACTTCCGCAACACATCAGCCTTTTCCCCACCCTTCTAACCACCTTTCAACATTTCACTCCAACTTCTCTCAACGGGCAACCTCCACTTTCACCCCAACACCTCTAACACGCCTACCTCGATCTCACACCGAACCGGAAGTCTCCTATTATATTAAATAAAAAAATGAGGAAGCTCATCTTTCTCTCGGACTTAAGATGGTTATTGCCCAATATGTCGAAGGCATTTTTGTTTAGAGTTTGATTTTTCGTTTTTTTGAATATTATGCAGGGGGTTGTCCCGGTATATATTATCAGTCACGGACGCATGATTATAATGCAATCAAGTGACCTGATAAGAGCGTGTGCCCTGACATATTGGGCAAAGCCTGGTTTTTATCCCATCATTCACGGACTGGGTTGCAGTCAAGTGCATGATGGGGAGACCTACAGCTTAAGGTGGGTTCCGAACCACCAGAACCTCGGTAGAGGTACATAGACAAATTTCAAGAGGGACCGGTCAGGGATCGAACCCCGGACCTCTGAGTTGGAGTCCGAGCGTCTAACCAACTGAGCCACCGAGTAGTGATGCCGTTTGATACGTTGAAGTTGACAATCTTAAAGTGACACTAATCTAAAATTGGAGCAGACTCGACTGCAGATTGCAATACAAAACTAGTTTAAAAACATATATTTTAATTAAAAATGAAAACCAGTTGTATTGAACCAAAAAAGACGAATTTTCAGCAAATTACTTGAATCCTCAACTGAAACTTACTAATTTCTAACAGTAAGGTTGCATTTTTAACAAAAAAAATAAGATTTTCTACCAAAAAATACGAATTTTCAAACAAAAGGATGAATTTTCCATAAAATAATTTGATTCTTTAAGACAATACATGCATTTTCAATCAAATATTTGAATTTTCAATTGCGATATTTGAACCAAAGAAGACCAACTTTCAACAGAATACTTGAATCTTGAACTAAACCAGATTAATTTTCAACTACACAGTATACAGTTATATTAAAAAAAAATTTTCTACCAAATAGTTGAATTTTCAAACAAGAATATTAATTTTCTACCAGAAAAGATTAATTTCAACGAAATACATACATTTTTAAACAAATAGTGGAATTTTCTACCAAAAAAGACGAATTTTCGACAAGTGGTATAAATTTTAAAGTAAATAGTTTGAAAAATGCATGTGATGTTAGTGCAAATCTTAATTGATTAATTTTTAGTTTATATTTTTCTCTTTTCTAACATTTTTAACTGAATGATTGAATTTTTAAACTAAAAAGAAATTGATTCTTAATTGAAATATAGTTAAATTTTTGTTAGGGATAATTAATTTCCAATGGAAAAGGGAATTTTGTACAAATTAGTTTAGTTCTGTATCAAATAGTGGAATTTAATACCAAATTGTGAAATTTTCAATTAAAAAGAAACGGATTTTCGCTACTTGAATTTTCAGCCTGAAAATACTAATTTAAATTAAAAAATGTAATACTCAATGTTTAAGCCAAAAAATAATTTTCTACTAAGAAGGGCAAATTTTTAACCAATAAGTTCAATTTTTAAACAAAAAGGTAGATTATCAAGAAATCACATCAATTTTCCATAAAACAGTTGAATTCTTTACTAAACAGTTGAATTTTCTACATCAAAATACTAATTTACATCAAAAAAAGTAATAGTTGATATTTTAAATCAGTTGAAACCAGTTGAATGTAACAAAAAAAATGAATTTTCAAATAAGAAGATTAATTTTCTACCGGAAAAGACGAATTTTCAACAAAATACATAAAATGTGAACCAAATAGTTGAATTTTCTACCAAAAAAGGCGGATTTTTAGCTAATTAAATACATTTTCGACTAAATATTTTGAACAATGGATGTAATGTTAGTCCAAATTTTATTTGATTAATTTTTATTTCATATATTTTTCGTTTCTGAAAATTTTTCAAATAAATAATTGAATTTATTAACTAAAAGATCGATTTTTAACCAAAAATGGTATAGTTAAAGTTTTATTCCGGAGAATTAATTTTCAATAGAAAAAACAAATTTTTTTTTTTAGTTTTGTACCAAATAGTTGAATTTCAACGAAACTTGTCATAGCTGATATTTCAACAAAAAGGAATTTAATTAAGAATAGAAACCAGTTGGATTTAATAAAAAAAAACGAATTCTCAACAAAATAAATATATTTTCTATCACAAAGTTGAATTTTCAAACAAAGGAATGCATTTTCTATAATAATAATAATAATAATAATAATAATTTCTCTGAAAAATATCAGTTAATTAGCTTATTCACTTATCTTATAATTGGTGGAAACTTGAGAGTTGTTTCGAAGTTTTAAAATGATTCAAGAATAATTCAAAACTTAAAAAGATTTCAATCAAATTTAAACAAAAAGTAAATTTTTGAAGATAGCGAAAAAAAAACATTTAGAAGCTTCTCAAGAGTTTTGAAAGGTTTCAAGAAAATGAAAAATTCCTTTAGTTTCCTAGAAATATTTAAAATAATCATAATTTTCCTCAATTATTTCGGAAAAAATTATTTATTGAACATTTCAGATGTCTTGCAAACTTGGCACAAAAAGAATCTGAAAGTATTTAAGGTAATGTTTTTGATTTTGCAGATTTGTTTTTTAATTCGAGGAGCAATTCGAATTATTTTAAAAGATATTTAGAATGTTTCGAAGTTTTTAAAAAAGTTAAAGATTATTTATAATTTGAAGAGAATAAACAAAAATTTTAATCGAGTGTGGATTTTTCAACATTTCAAGAAATGTAGGAAAACTTAAAATGATTTTTTATTCTGACTAATTAATTATTCAAGCAAATTCAAAGAGATGAACAAGATTTCCAAAAATGTTGAAAAAAAATTGGAAGATTTAAATTTGAAAATTGAATTGAAATAAGTTTGAGTTTGTTTAAATCAAACAGATGTCACTGAATGCTTTAGCATTTCTTCGGCAGTACAAACTGTAGAGTTGTAGAGTTTAGATTTTTGGAATATATGTGACGTGCGCCGAAGAAAGGGGGCTTACTCTAAAAAACTCGAAATCGATGTTTTTACACCTTTCGATAGTTTTTGAGTTGCTCTTTTTAATGAAGCCATCGAAAAAAAATTTCGAGCTTTATTATTGCTAATGATTGAGTTATTAGGTACCCGAGAAATCAGGCTTCGGCTCAAGATCCCGTGAAACGCCTCCCACCACTCACCACTACATCTCCGCGTCTCATCTATACCCGTCCGTGAGCCGCGTCTACAACCTATCCCTTTCCTCGTGAGAATGTGTGGTCAGTGGAGAGGGAAGATTTCGTGAGTCTACCAGTCGCGTCTACCAGGCCGACTTCGACCGCTCGCACTGAAAAATCTCACTTTTCAGAGTAAGCCCCCTTTCTTCGGCGCACGTCACATATAATTCTTTTCTTTCAAGGCCTAGCCCCAAAGGGATAAGCTCCTCGCAGCTTCTTTTTCCGGTACCTGCGGTCGGCCACACGATCAGCCCTACTTTCTCTTCTATTGTGAACGAGGAAAATCCCATCTGGACATTTTGTCTCGGAATTCCGATACGATACCGATACGAGACAAAATTTTCGATATTTTTCCAATACGATACAAAACCGAGCGAGACAAATCCGAGACTGGAAGGTGAGTATCGTATCGGTATCGTCTCAGTATCGAAAAATATCGCTCGGCGGCATCACTACCATCGAGGCCTTATTAGTATTATTATTATTACTATTATTATATATAATTTATAAATTAAAAATTTACAAATTTATTTATAAATTTCAAAGTAAATTCAAGTTAACCTACATACATCATTTTTTTGCAGATTAAAAAAATGCTGCTATCAAAAACTGGGCCAACTGTACTTGCTGTATTATTGGTATTTGCACTAATTTATAGTGTAATGGCCAACGACCCCAAGCCTCCCGCCGGGCTCCTGTGCCGCCGCAATAATCGATCATGTGTTCTTAATGGAGGAAATAATGGCGAAAGAGGAAATTGTTGCGAGAATTCGTACTGTTATAACAAGTACACCGAAGATCCCAATGCGAAACATTGGTGTAGATCATAACAAAAATTTGTTCCTATACGCGAGGGTGGTCCAAATTTTTGTTTCTCGAATTTTTATAAAGAACGCCCGGAAATTTGTTTGAATTTGTTCACAGCCATAGAATACGAATAAAACATTTCTTTCTGAATATCACCCTTATGAGTCTTTTTTTATAGGGTCCCTAAAAAACCCCATATGTGAAAAAATGGGTTTTCCGATTTTTTGGCGCTAATTTGAATTTTTTGCGTTTTTAATGCAAATTGTTTCTTATATATGAAACTTTATGTCATGCTGATAATTTGATGTTTACATGAATTGTTTAAACAATTTATTATAGTTTTTAGCAATATTCTTTTAGGATAGAGATAGAAATTCGCGGTTTTTAAAAAAATTAACTAATTTTTCTCCAATCATCTAAGAGAATATTATTACAGGCACAGCCTTCCCCTTTTTCCTAAGGTTCCCCTTTTTATTAAAATTCCCCTTTTCCCCTATTCTCAAAAAACTACCCCTTTTCCTCTTTTCTCCTTGAATGTGCCATATTTGAAGTTTTAACCATTATTCAATAATAATTAAAGCTATTATAGCATCTAAACAAATTATTTATAAATAAATAAGTTACACGTTTTCAAGGCCGAACAATAGAAATAAGTACTCTTAAAAAAAATTTTGAAGATGAAACATTTTAAAGTAAGTTGTACTTTTTAAATAAGTATTAGAAGATTAACAATTTTAGTTGAAATGTACAATGTTAAATACCTAATTTTTTCTCTCTCAAAACTTATTTTTAAAAATAAAAAATTGTTAAACATTTTTCTGGAAATCTTAGGAAATTTTTTTTATTTTCTCGAAATTTCCGAAATTCCTAAACAGCTTCTTTTTTCAAATCTTCAAGAAACTACATTAAAAATTTTTTTGCAATCTTTAAAAATTTTAAATTATTCTGAAATCCTTCCAAAACTTGAAAAAAAATATTTTCTTTAAATTAGTTTTATAAAAAAATGTTTTTTTTTAATTTTCCTAGGAATCTTCAGAAAATGTTTTCATTCTCTTTAAATATTTCAAATTTTATAAATTGCTTCTACATTTTTTTTCAAATTCTTTTCGAATCTTCTCTTAAAATTTATTTTCAGGATAGAAAATCATTTCACATTTTCCGAGAAATTTTAAAACAATTTTTTTATTCTCTTGAAGTCTTTCAAAATTCTTAAGAAATTTCAATATTTTTCTCGATATATTTAAGATTCTGCATTTTGTTAAACAAATTTTGAAATGTTTCAATTTTATATTATTTCTAAATATTTTCTAAAACTTCTACACCTATTAAGTATCTTTTAAAATGATTCGAGTTTTTCCTGAAATTAAAAAAAATCTTTCAAAATTAAGAAATGTTCCACACTCCTCTCCGAAATTTTAGGAAATAACTGGAAAACTTTTGAAATATTAAAAAAAAATATTCTCTCAAAATTATTTTTACAAAATAAAATCTAGGAACTTTTACAAACAAATTTCGTTCGCTCGAAACTTTTATAATTTTTTTTTTCGAGATCTTCAAATTTCAATTAAATTTTGAATAAATTTTTTCTCTGACTTTTTTTCCTCCAACTTGAATTTTTTTCATCTTCTATTTTATTTACCGAAACCGTAGGAAATTATTGGAAACGTTTAGAAATCTTTTTTAATTTTCTCTCAAAATTTATTTTAGAAGTTAAAAAATAATTTATATTTTCCCAGAAATCTCAAGACAATTTTTGTATTCTCTTGAAACCTTTCAAAATTCTGGAAAAGTTTCTAATTCTTTTTTTCGAAATCTTCAAATTTTTATTAAATTTTGAGTACATTTTTTCTCTGACTTTTTTATATCACTCTGGATGGATTTCCAACGATCCACGTACATCCAATTAAAAAAAAATGAAAATAAAGTTTAATTAACATTAAGAATAAAAGTTTAATTAACATTAATAAACTATTGCCTCTCTCAAATTAAAACTTGTACAAAAAGTGCACAATTTTTGAAAAAACCGCAACTTTCTATGTCAATTCTAAGAGAAAATTGCTGAAACAAATAATAAATTGTTTAAACAATTCATCTAAATTTCCAAAAGCTAGCAAAATCCATTCTTTCACTTATGGGGTTATTTTGGGAGGTATTAAACCTCATTGGGTTGGCGCCACCTTTAAATATCATTAAAAAAAAAAAAAATTTTTTGTGTGAATTTGAACAAATTTCTGGGAGTTATTTATAAAAATTCGAAAAAAAAAATTACCAATGCATTTTTGGACCACCCTGATATTCACTCTCTGTAATAACTACCAAAAAATGTGTGTGAAATAAAAAAAAACGAAAATGAAAATAATAAAAACGTGTGCTTTATTTTGTACCGTGCAAATCAGCAATTACGAATCGAGGCACAATGTTAAAAAAAAGTAATAAAAATTAGTTAATAATCATTTTTTGACAGGACGCGGGGTTTTTGTTTCATTCGTAAAAAACAACATTCAAAATAAACAAATTCGTAAAAAATTGACTTCTTTTTCAAAATCCATATTTTAATGTTGAATAGTCGAACCAAAATCTTTTTTTGATGAAAATCCAAATTTGTTTTTAATTTGATTTAAAAATTTCATCTTTCTTGGATAAAAATGCAACAATTTGGTTGAAGATTCATGAAGTTTGTTAAAAATTCATCCTTTTTGTTTAAAAATTCAACTGTTTTGTTGAAAATTCGCCTTTTTGGGATAAAAATCAGTATCTTCCTAGAAAATTGACTTCTCACTTAAAACTCATATTTTAATGTTAAATAGTAAGACTAAAATTTTTTTTCGTAAGAGAATTCAAATTTTTTTTTTAGTTTCATTTTTTATTTGGAAATTTATCTGTTTTTAGTGAAAATTTCAACTTTCTTGGATAAAAATGGAAAGGTTTGTTTAAAAATTATTCTTGTTTTCTTGAGAATTCAACTATTTTATTTTGAAATTTTGGTTAAACGACTTTCTTGAGAAATCACTTTTTCGTTGAAAATTCATTATTTTTAGTTAAAAATTCAAGTCTTTGGTTGAAGGTTTAATTATTTTGTCGGAAATTGATCTATTTTAACTGAAAATTCAACTGCGTGGGTACAAGCTGAACTATTTTTCGAATTTTTTTTAAGAAGGTTTATCTCTTTGGTTGAAAATTGACCTACATTTGTTGAAAATTCATATTTTTTTATTGAAAATTCAATTTTTACATAGAAAAGTCGTCATTTGGCTTTAAGGTTCAACAGTTTAGGTAAACATTTTTCTTCGTGACTGAAAAAACTTTATTTGTTAAAAATTCGTCTTTGCGGTTTGAAAATCCATTTTTTAAACGAAATTTCATTTTTTTTTAAATGAAATATCAACTATTGCACTTTTTTTGTTGAAAATTCATGTTTTTAGGTCGAAAATTCATGTGTTAGGTAGAAAATTCATAGATTTTGTAAATAAACCAATTATTTTGTTGAAAATTCTAATATTTTGTGGAAAATTTTAATATTTTGTTGGAGATTTAAATATTTTATGAAAATGCAAGTATTTTGTTAAAAATCCTGTTTTATGGTAGAAAAAAAAATATTTTTCGTTTGAAAGAATTGAATAAATTTGAAATTTTTAAATTTGTATCTGTACATTAGCACCATACTCGCGAGCGGCGCCTCCTCAAGTGGTAATGACCTGCTTTTGTCAGCCGTGCCCTTAAATATAAGTTGTCACCGCAAAAACTGTGGTACCGAAACATTACAAAAATTTTCCAAATTTTCGGATTATCTAAATTACCGTAAAGTTTCAAAATTTTCTAATTTCTAAGATGCTTAAAATTTCCAAAATGTTCAAAATTTCTGAAATTATAAAAATTATAAAAATTTCTGAATTTTACAAAATGTTCAATTTTCTCAAATTTCCCAAATTCTCTAAAATTTGTACAATTTTCTAAAGTTTGTAAAATATTCTAGAATTTGTAAGATGTTCAAATTTTTCAAACTCATAAAAATTTTGAACAATTCTGAATTTTATGAAATGTTAAAAATTTCTAAAATCATTCAAATTTCTGAAATTAATGTTCAAAATTTTTCAATTTCTAGCGTTATTTAAATTTCTAAAACTATCCAAATTTCTAGAATGTTCCCAATTTTTTAAATTATCAAAATGTTAAAAATTTCTATAATGTCCCAAATTTACAATATTGTCAACATTTCTAAAATTATAGAATCGTTTCAAAAGTTTCGAAATTTCTGAGCTTTTCGAAATTCACAGAAATTTCTAAATTTGCAAAATGTCTGAAATATCTAAAATTTTCTAAAATTATTAAAATTGGTAAAATTATCAAAATCTCGAAATTGTTGAAAATTTTTTAAATTATAGAAACTTCTCGAATTTGCAAAATTTATAAAATCAACGAAATTTATAAAATTTGTAAGATATCTGTAATTTCAAAAAATTTTAAAACCTTTTTGAAATTATCATACTTTCTAAAATGCAATGAGGCCTCTTATTTTGTTTCATTTAGTGAAAAAAAATTCTACTAATTTCTTCAAATTAAAAACATGTTGATACTTAGGGCACAGCCCTTAAAGTATTCCAAGGCGTTAAAAATTCAGTATATCCTCAAATTTTTTGTCATCGGAAATTTTGGTAAAATTAGAAATTTTGAGAATTTTGAAACGTTTTGATAATTTTATAATTTTAGGAATGTTGAAAATATTGTAAATTTGGAACATTTTCGAAATTTTTATAATTCAAAAATTTTAGATCTTAGAAATTTTTAACTTTTCATAAAATTAAAAAATGTTAGAAATTTTGATAAGTTGGGAAATTTGGAATATTTTACAAATTTTGGAAAATTTTACAATTATCAGAAAATCTTACGAATTGTAGACAATTTTACGAATTTCAGAAAATTTTACAAAATAGAAAATTTGAGAAATTTTAGAAAATTTGAGAAAATTGAACATTTTGTGAAATTCATAAATTTTGATAATTTTGATAATTTCAGAAATTTAGAACATTTTTGAAATTTTGAACTACCTAGAAATTTTGAAATTTTTGAAAATATACGGAAAATTAGATAATCCAGAAATTTTCAAAATTTTTGGAAAGTTTTGGTACCACAGTTTTTGCAGTGACACATCATATAATATTTAAGGACACGTCTGACCAAAGCAGGTTACTACCACTTGAGACGGCGCCGCTTGCGAGTATGGTGCTAATGACTTTTTTATTCGATAACTCACACATTTTCAACCTAATAGTTGAATTTTCAATCCTCAAGATAAATTTTTTACCAAAAAAATACAAATTGTCAAAAAAAAAATGGAACAGTTTAATTTTACGATACTGAAATAAGTTTTAACCGAATAAAATACATTTTCAACAAAATAGTCAAATTTTCGAGCAAACAGTTGAATTTTAAACTCAAAACAATAAATTTTCAACCAAAAATGAAATAGTAAAATTTGCAGTTAAAATGATAAATTGAAAAAAATTATTTTTCAAACAAAAAAATGAAAATCAACCAAACTCATTATATTATATGTAAGGACATGGCTGACCATAGAAGGTCGCTACCACTTGAGAAGACGCCGCTCGCGAGTATTTGAAGAGACTTCAAAATATTTTTAAGATATTTCCAAAATTACAAATTTGTTCTTCACTTCCAAAGACCCTAAAGAATTTGAGATATTTAAAAATATTCCAAGGATTTTCCAAAGGTTTCAAGAGTTTTCAAAGAATTTTCGAGATTTTAGGGTACCTATTTAAAAAGATTTCAAGGATTTTTGAAAAGCTTTTAGTAATTGTATGTGATTTAAAAAGATTTGAAGGTACGTAGGGTATTTTAATGAATTTCAAAAATCTCGGGAAATTTTTGAAAGATTAGAAAAATTTCCAAAATTTCCAAAGATTTCAATGATTTTAAGGGACTTGAACAAACCTGTGGTTTTGAAGAATTTCCTAGAATTTAGAAATATTTCGAAGTATTTTTCATGATCCATAAGGTGTCAGGATATTTTGGAAGAAAGAAATTAATTATTAACTAAAATTATTCATCTTCAATCCAGAAAATAATTTTCTTAACCAACTAGGTGAACTTTCAACAAAAAGATGAATTTTATAAAAAAAAGACAACTTTTCAGCAAAATAGATGAATTTTCAACTAAAAAAGATAAATTTGCAACAAAATAGAACACGAAATATTTGAATCTTCAAACAAACAGATGAATTTTCATTCAAAAAGATTAAATTCGCATGC
>CAKNXH010001476.1:2039-41661 GCA_932178445.1 Andricus quercusramuli | reverse complement strand
TGCTCTGTGGTCGAAGTCGTTATGGTCAGACATCCGTCTATCTCCAACGTCCGCGCGCCGTATACTCCAGTGACCTTGCGCTCGAGCGCAAATACTCAAACCTAGATATCTCGAAATCTGAGGCCCATTGGATCAGAAGAAAAAATACAAATCTAATGGATTTTGATCTAATTTTACCCTGTTAAGCCCCAGTCGAATCAAAGACGCACATCTCGCGACCTATCCTTGATAGTCGAGTCCACACCAAGGCTGCTAGCATGCTGCAAGTCTGATCTAGGACTCGAAACCAGTTCTCCTACGACCTGCAGAATCTAGTCCCTAAGGACCAACCACAGAAATGGAGAAACGGATGCGTAGGTGCTCATAAATTCGTAAAGACAAACGAGTCACTTTTTCCTTTTGTTGAACTTAACCCTAAAAGTTAATTTCCTGCGTTAAACTACCTCCTCGCTGTGTGTCTTTCCTTCGAGTCTGCTGATCGCGAGGAATCCACAAGAGCCAGTTGTCTAGATTCAGGAAGCCCTCACCCCTTCCCCTCCAGAGGGTATGAGTGCGACGAATGGAGGAACCTCCGCAAATGTTGAGAAAAAATTTTTTTTTTAGTACTAAATATAAAATTTTTGTTATATTGACGTTTTTGATTTTCAAAACTGATGGTGGAATTGTGAAGTATTATAAATGAAAGAGGTTTTGCAGTTTGGCTCTTCTTCATGAATTTTTTATTTTGGCTTTTTCAGTTTGAATGGAGACATTTAAGATTGTGTTGTCTAAATCTGTATTATTGATTTTTTTTTAATTTTTGAAGTACTTTATAGATGAATTCCAAAGTTGGAAGTATAAGAAGGATTAAAATTGTAACCAACTTGTAAAATTATTCAAATTTCTAATGTTTTAAATTTTTTTATTTTTCACGTTTTCAAATTGCAACAAATTTTTAAATGTTTAGAATTTCTCAAATTTCTTTAAATCTCTCAAATTTTTAAAAGTTCTGATGTTTTCAAAAATTGTTATTATGTATGGTGTTATTATTTACAAATTGTGAATCGTATGTTGTTAAAGCTCCTTCGGCTTTAGCGAACACATTCTTAGCAAGTATCTTGTGCTCCGCATTTTTATGGTCCTGTTTTTATAATTTAAAAAAGTGCGTATCCTATTAAAAAATCATGTTGTAATTAACATTTTCTTGCACCTTGTATCGTCCTTCCCATGAATTATTTTTGTTTATTGGCAATGATATTTTTTGCGATTAGAACAAAAAATACGCATCCTAGCAAAAATAATCGATACAAAATTTGTGAACATTTTTCGGGTGAACAATTCTTATTATTCATATTTTTCATGAAGGAAACCGTTCTCGTAGCTTGTGTAGTTTGTCTAAAAAATTTCAATTTCTAAAGTGATTTTTTACGATATGAACAAAAACTGCATAATGTAGTGTGTCATTGCGCTTCACAAAGAAAGTACGAAATAAAACACACGTATTTCATCATTTTTATGTTCGTTTCTTTATTTCAAACATAATGTACCAGATAATTAAAGAAATTTTGTTTACACCATTTTTTAAAACATCAACACAAAAACTGTATATCTTACGAAGATATGGCATAAACAAAATTTGTAGATCTTTTGGAGATGAACAATTTCAATGATCAGCAATTTTTTGTGTCCAGCATAGTTTTGTCGAAAAATGTAATTATTGTGGCCTGTTTGACCTAGTTTTTTGACTGCTACTGGCAACCAAGGCAGTCAATGGGGCTTCCCTAGTCCGTTACGTACACCAATGATCCACATTGGGATCATGGGTATATTTATTGAAACACTTTAAGTTCTCACAACAAGAGCCTTTGTGACCATTCAGATGACCTTTAAGATTACATAGTATTCTCGCCATGTCGCACGGGGGGTCTTCAGGTGGTGTGATGATTCCTTTGGGAGGCTTGGGATCCGGCTTGAGTGGAAGCCGGGGAAGAGGACCGTCCCATACTGCCATTGCACTATGAATTAGTGCCAGTGCCAATAATAGAACAAGTACAGTTAGCCCAGACTTTGAAGGCAGCATTTTTTCATCTGGAAAAAAATGATAAATACAGTTCTACTTGAATTAACGATGAAGAACACTATGTATGAAATAATGGTGCTTAAGGTGTGTTATGATGGAGGGATACGAACTCAGTGAATATCGACAAAGCTCGGTTAATGGAAGGAGCTAATTGCAGCTTCTACTGTTATAAGATAATTATAATTGTATCTATTATCATACGAATGTACTCATAATCCTAACAATTCAAACAATAACCATTCAACCTTCATCCGCTCACGTGGGCGGCAGATTACCGGCTTTTGTTTTGAAACGGTGGCACCTGTTTCCCTCGTTCGGAATGACATTCGGGGGTCCAGGTATTCTCTAGTTATACCCTTTCCCGTAAGGTGTCAGGCCAGATTCAGGCGGAGTAAGCGCATTGCTCGAATCCTTGAAGAACTGGAGAGGGAAGAAGAAAATGCGGCCTTCGAGGATATTGATCATCCTATTGACATCGATTTCGAACCTGAGCACATAGAGGTGAACGATCACTATAGTGCCTCAGAAGACGACATGGATCCTCCCGGAGAAGGAGATCAAGATGATAATATGGAAGTGGGTTCAGAAGATCTGGGATTTTACATCGGAAAAGACGGTCAGACATTGTGGGCAAATAAAACTATAGCTGCTGTTCCCAAAACTAAATCTGAAAACATAATACGAACCATCCCTGGCCCCAGAGCATCAGCTCGCAATTGTTAAACGCATCTTGCATGTTTTTTTTTTCAAATATTCAGTAAGGAGATGATTGATAATATTGTAAGGTATACAAATATATTCATCAATAGAAAAAGATTAGAAAGAGCAGCTCTTTTAGATGAGAATTTTCGAGTGAGGGACTATAGACCCACAACAAGGAAATAAGTGCTAACCTTGTTTGGGGCATTGTTCATGATGGCCATAAAAAAAGGAAACCGAGCCTATATATCAGAATATTCCAATAAGAATGGAACTGGGTTGATTATTCTTAGAGCTAACTGCAGTGAAACCCGTTTCCAATTTTTGCTGAGATCCCTCAGATTCGAAGACGTTACTAGTCGAGAACATCGTGCAGAAATGAACAAATCGGCTCCTATTCGAGAATTGCTCACCAACTTTGATACCAATAGTCAAAAGACGTACAATCATTGATGTACCATTCACTGAAGGCGTACCATTGATGAAATGTTGGTTGCATTTCGAAGTTGCTGCTCTTTCATTCAATACATGGGCCAAAAAGTGGCCAAATATGGCTTGAAATTGTACGCACTTTGTGATTCTCAAACGTAATACACATACCAATTGGTGGTTTATTGTGGTATCCAGAAACCTGGACTCTACGTGTATTCGAATAATCCTTTTGACGTTGTGAGCAGACTGATTCAGCCAATTAAAAACTCAAGAAGGAACTTGAACACGGACACTTATTTTGTAGCTATTAGTTGGCGGAGTAACTATTGACTGTTGGCCTTACTTTTTTGGGTACTCTTAGGAAAAATAAAAGAGAAGTGCCACCAGAATTCGTCACTGAAAATAGAAATTCAGTTCCTGGAAGTAATCTGTTTGGATGCCAAGACGACAAGTCATTGGTTTCTCTAGTGAAGAAAAAGAAGAAAATTGTTTTGTGGTTAGCAACTATGCACGATGAAGACATAGTTGACAAGGAAAGTGGAAAACCTGTCCAGGTGCTGGACTATTAATACGGAAAATAAATCGCATAATTCTACTGAGATGTAATTGACACAGTCGACTTGATGCGTTCCAGGATATCGACTTCGTGAAGAACTCAAAGATGGCCCATGACAATATTTTTCCACTTGCTTGACATCGCCGGAATGGAATCACTTAGAATTTACCAAATGAACAATCCTTTGATGAAATGCGGCAGAAGGAAACACCTCTACAAATTGTCTTTGGAGCTGATTTCGACATGGAAGACAAGAAGCGTCCTAGACCCGTGAAAAAGTTCGAAGACACAGAATTGGAGGCTCTACTGGATGAAGTTGTTGTGAAAAGCAACAAGAATTTGCAGATTCATTAGGCGTAACTAAGCAAGTCATTTTCCAACGTTTTAAAATGATCCAAAAGCAAGGACATTGGGTGCCATTCGAGTTGTTAATTATTTAATGACGGACTGGCGTGGGATAGCGAAGAATCACGATTGGTCATGCCAAAGTCAACGAATAGGAAATAAGACTATTCATCACCATTCTTACCAAAACCTCCAGACACCCTTTGTCGAAATAATCCAAGAGATGAGTCTCCGAGCCGATCCAATAGAGCGTTTATTTGGATCCAAAAAAAGGTTTTGGTTGGGGGTAAACATTGGCACAGATGTAGCCTCCGGAAGCTACGACCACGATCGTTCGACGAACGGTCGATCCCGACGCAACCGGAGGAAATACGTCATCCGACTCGTCACTTCCCACGACACCAGAAGATGATCGAGTCGGAAATCACTGAATCCGGCACTAACACACGAAAGAGAAAAAAAACACTGAATCGAAATCAAAAAAAGCCTCCGACACCTGACTCGACTAGATGTAGCACACTTGAGTCTTTGTCGTGGCGACAACCGAGCCGATCCGTCCTTGCCGACACCTGGATGGGAACTGAAAAGCCAGAAAAAAAAGGGTATAAAACCTCAACAAGGGAGCTTCACACCACCACCCGACTCCCCACTCCCATCAAAGGGAAAGCGCCTGAAATGCAAAGAACAGAGAGAGACCTTCAAGGAGAAAGAGCATTGGGCGAAAACCATTTGATTAACAATGAAACCTTGAAGGTCACTCAAACCAGAATAACAGCATCAAATAAATTATCAACACGAGTTGAAGCCACGAGAGATCGAACGGCGTTTTTGCTAAATGTAGCTTAGATCGTCAAAACATATATACCTGGAAACACTGAAATGGGACATCCAACCCCACCTACTGTATTCTCCAGACATCGCTTCTTCCGATTACTACCTATTCCGATCGAGGACGCATGGCCTGCCTGAAAAACACTTCCGTTCTTAAGAAGAGGCCAAAAATTGGGTCGATTCGTGGATCGCCTCAAAAGGCGAGCAGTTTTCTCAACGCGGAATTCATATGCTGCGAGAAAGATGGGGAAAAGTTGTGTCTAGCGATGGACAATACTTTCAAGAATGAGTATGTAACTATTTTTCCACAAGAAAGCCTTAAATTATGAAAAAACGCCGGTTTTCTATTTGTACTATCAATATATGCAATCGTCATTAGCGAAGTGGATAGCGGTAATAAGCCCCTCCACAGCGTATCGAATTACATCTTGCTGATTTACGGAACAACGTGCTACCACTCACTTTTGTCATCGCGGCGCTAATCTTTCATCCAGCAAGTAATTCTTTCTTGTCATGGACATAGCCTCGGTGCTGCCGAGAAACTTCACTATGGGCTCCTACCAAAGGAACCCAGATAGCAAAATGCCCGCCGATTGCAAGCGATCTGCCGGCCCGCGGTCCGATCGATCGGACCGACTTGCCGGCAGATATGCACCTTAATGTGCACACCATTGATGTCTATATGCCCGCCCGACAGGCGGATGTGACGCTGTCCGGCGAACTGCATGCCCGACGGTCCGGTAAAATGCAGGCTGAGAGTGCGAGTTGATTAAAATTGAAAAAATCTTTTTTTATGTAAATAAAATAAAAATTTCCAAATATCACGAAAGGTAATGACGAGAGTCTGCGTATAATAAGTCCAAGTTGAAAGAAAAATGTCAATATTATAAAAATTTCTTTTTATAATATTGACATTTTTCTTACAACTTGAACTTTATATTATTATACGCAGAATTTCATTACCTTTCGTGCTATTTGCTACTTTTGTTGATTTGAAGGACACCGACAGCAAAAAATTGCTAACAAATTTTATGTTCCACTCACAGCCAAACAATACCAAAAACCGCAAACGATGAAAGGTATAACTCCGTTATACAAGTAGATTACTCCGTATTCCAAGTGGATTACTCCATTTACAAGTGGATTACTTACTCTTCTATTTTATCTGGAACGAATAACAATTATTGTTTGCAAATCGTACACATCCGAGCGAAAATTCACGGGAGTGAACGCCACACGAGATGAAACACGACAAGAACAGCTGATCCAAAACGCGCATGCGCGTTTTTGATCTCAAACTTCTCGCACTATCAGCTTGCAGCGGTCGCGTAAATCGCAGGCCCGTCGTTCCTCGCCGTTTGCAAGCCCGACGGGCGTCTCATGTACCGGACCGTTGCCTGCCGTTGTCCGCCTTTTGGTCGCATTCCGACTCTGCCGGCCTGTCGCGTGCATTTAGCAGGCACGCTGGTCTCCAGCCCGTCGGGCCGATCGCGTGCCTGCACGTATTGTTATCTGGGAAAATAATACAAGAAACAAAATATTTCTTTGGTAAAATCAACACATCAAATGATACCTTGAATGAATTCAAATTTTTTCTTGTGAAGAGACACGCAGGGTCGTTCCGGTGACATCAAGCAAACCAATAAGAAATTACTGACTTGGAAAAGATAGATGCAAATATATGTCACAAACAAGCAGAGAAGATTTGAAAAAAAGCTTCTCATGAATTTCAGGACGTTTCAGAATCATAAAAAAATTCTGAAGATTACAAGGAAAAAATGCATTTCTTTTTCGTTTGAAAGAATTGAGTTATAAAAAAAGTTAGAATTAAATTTCTTCCAAAATTCTGAAAGTACTACATATCTTTCGAACAGACTCGAATTTTTCTCAAAAGTTCAATTTTCATTTGTTTAAGAAATTATTAGGATGCTCATACCTGCAAAAATTGTGTGCTCACAAAAAATATTTTCTAATATCTTTTAGTGGTACTGAAAAATTGAACGTTAAAAAAAAAATAAACGTTCATGGACTTGCTTTAAAAAAATTCCGAATCTATATCGAAGTCGTGAGTTCGATAACTTCTGAACAATAAAACTGTAAACCTCAATAAAATTGTATGCATAATAAAAAAATTGTTATTACTATTTTACGTCGTTTTTCAAAAAGTTAACCATTTAAAAGAAAATAGACACAATGCGAACTAGTTTTCTGAAAAAATCCAAGCCTTCACAGAAGCCATGAGTATAATTCAGTAAGGAATGGAAGTATATACACTTCCATAGGAAATTTTTGGTAAGATCAGCAAGAATTTCTTGAATTTCGTTCCTTGACTTTAATTTGTGGCATTCTTAAAAATTCATCTTTTTGGTAGATATTTAATATTTTGTGTTAAAAATGCAACTGTATCATTAATAAAAATTTGATAGATTTCAATGCTATTTTTTACGAAATAAACAAAAACTGCGCGTCCTCTTTATAAGTAATAATAATGAATTTTTATCACTTTTTTGGGTGAATAACTCGTGCCTATTCATTTTTGTCGTTCCTTACATCGTTTCCTCACTTTTTTTGTTTCTTTTCACGATTGAAACAGAAGATACGAGTAATATAAAACAGTTGTTAAAGAAAAATTTGTATATTTTCTTCAGGTGCACAATTTTTGTCGATTCATCTTTTTCCATAGCTTGTGTCGCTTGTCCAAAAGTTAATGTCGTTATCTACGGTCACGCAAGTAAGTCACCAACAACGTTCATAAGGTCATCAAATAAATTACAGTTTAATATCAGTTGTGTTGTTTTTACGTGAAGATCTATGGACATTTCCTCATTCCAACAGGTTATGGGCCCAAGTATTGTTTTTTATTGAGTGAACACGTAAGACAAAAGCAGAAAGTGTCGTGGCTTTGTTTCGCTTCGTGTCGTGTGACGCCGTTTGAGTGATTGAAAGCCCTATATTTTGTGAAGTGTTTTGAAAGAGAATTAAAATGGCTTCGGCGCGTTTAGTTTGTTCGGAACCTTAAGAAAAGGACTATTTTCAAATTTAGAAACTTTCAGATTGAAGCACTGCTAATTGAGAATGACGCGAGGGGTTTATGTGAACGGTAGGAAGCTCAAGCCAGCGGTAGTGAGGACAATGCAACGACACAGCGTGCTGAACAATGGGAAGGAGCAGACCTGAAAGCACGTTCAGATATGATTCTGGTGACTAGTGCATCAAAACTGAAGCAGATGAAAGGATGTGCAACTTCAAACGCTGCTTGGGTAGCGCTGATCTCGATTCATCAATCCAAGGGACCTGGCAGGAAAGCCACGTTGTTAAATCAACTCATCTTGCACAAAATGCAAGAAGGTGAGGGCGTCCGCGACCATATTTCCACATTTTTTGGTGCAGTCGATAACTTAGAGGAAATGGAGGTCGACGTTAACCGATGTTAACGTTAATTGAACAACATTACGTAGACGCTTTCGAGATGGTAAATTCCAGCTAGTTGAATCTAGAAGTCAAGCACTAAAGTGTTTCTACGTACTTGAGAAAAAATTTGAATCCAATTCGCAATTAAAATCGAAATATCCTAAAATAACTTAATGAGTACATTTCATTACACCAAATGACTCTGTGTGACGTCGTAAGGAGGGGGGTTATCTTCCTCATCACGTCGTGATTAAAACAGCTAGTGCAACTACTAAGGTTAGGATGGTATTCAACGCATCAGCCAAAACTTCAATAGGAATTTTACTCAATGAGGTTCTATTGGTAGGCCTCACGATTCAAAATAAAATTTTTGAACAGGTTCTCAGATTTCGATCACATACTTGTGTGATAACAGCCGACATCGAAGAGATGTACAGGCAGGTCCTGGTCTATCCGGAAGATAGAAAGTTTCCAAAAATGTTGTGGTATCATCAGGATAAAATGAAAACTTTTCAAATAAACACAGTAACGTTCAGAACTGCCTGTGCACCTCTTCTCGCAATTCGCATCTTACATCAGTTTGATCGCGATGAAGGTAAGGAGTTTCCACGTGTCAGTAAAATTCTCTTAGGGGATTTCTACGTTGATGATCTAGGTTCTAGCGCAAATTCCATTGATGAAATTCTAAGTATTCGCGAAGAAATGATCGAATTGCTAGGTCGTGGTGGTTTGGCTTTCAGACAATGGTCTTCTAATCACACTTCCATTCTAAATAATACCGAGATGAAAATTTTCCATCTAGATTGTGTCATTCAAGAAAGCTCTCGGAATTCTTGGGGATTCCCAATGCGATATCCTTACCTATACGGTTCGAGCCATCGACGCTCAAGACGCTTCTACCACGAGAAAACTTCTATTGAATAATAAAAAACGAACGTAAGAGCAAATTAACATTTTGTTAATTGAAATCAAAGCAATTTTAAATTCTCGGCCTCTGTACGCTTTTTCGGCTGATCCTAATGATCCTATAGCTATAACTCTGGCTCAACTATCAGTAGGTCAACCATTCGATTTTTACCTGAGAGAAATCTTGTTTCAGCTCTGCACAACAGACTATCAACCTACAACTTCATCACCAAGGCTCCACAGGACTCTTGGAATAAGTGGTACAAGGAGTACCTTAATGAATTGCAAACTCGTCAAAAATGGTACAAATCCATTGAAGAACTGAAGGCTAGTTCAGCGGTTATTCTAAGGGAGGATAACATTGGATGTGCAAGATCAATCAAGACTGCGAAAGGCGTTTACGAACGCAACATAACCCGATTGTATCTTTTATCAATTGCGTAGAATCTTAAGTCAGCTGACTGCACTAGCTTGCGTAATGAAGTGGGTCACTGCGCTTCATGCACACTTGTTGCGTGTATACTTTTTTCAAATCCAAGGTGAAAACCTTGCCTGTGTTCGCAACTGAATATTTGGACATTACAAAATAGAGCACACGTATTTCATCATTTTTATGTTTGCTTTCTATTTCACAAACATTTTTTTGGTAGTTATTACAGGAAGTTTATATAAACAAATTTGTGTCAGAGATGAACAGTTTCGATAGTTAACATTTTTTTTGTGTCTCGCATAGTTTTGTCTAAAAATATAATTATTGTGGCCTGCTTGACCTAGTTTTTTCACTGCTATTGGCAGTCAAGGCAATCAGTGGCGGTTCCCTAGCCCTTTACGTACACCAATGATCCACATCAGGAGCATTGGTATGTTTATTGAAACACTTTAAGTTCACGCAACAAGAGCCTTGGTCACCATTCATTCCTCCTCTAAGACTACATAGGTGAGTCCCCGGGTGGCACGGGGGCTCTTTAGGAGGTGTGGTGGTTCCTTTGGGAGGCTTGGGATTATCTGGCTTGAGTGGAAGCCGGGGAAGAGGACCGTCCCATACTGCCATTGCACTATGAATGAGTGCCAATTCCAATAATACAAGTACAGTTAGCCAAGATTTTGAAGTCAGCATTTTTCCATCTGGAAAACAATTATAAATACAGTTCTCCTTGAATTTACGATGAAAAACACTATGCATAAAATAAATAAATAAGTGTGTTACATGTTTAACATTTGTATAAATATCTCATGGATATTCTTTCGATTTAATTTGGTGAACGTCCAAAATAAAATACCAAACATACAAATAGATAAATTATCAACAACAACAAAATAAATTATCGAACAGTGGCATTTACCATAAAAAAGTTAAACTTTGTACGCGCGCTGCTTTCGTTAGCGGATGAATGGGGCAAGGGAAGGTTGACTTTCAAAAACTGCGGCGCGAACCATGACATACCCAAAAAAACCTGAAAGACTTATTTAGTGAGGAAAATTTAAATTAAAAATGTTATATATTGAATGAAGAACAAGTATTTTCAGCACTTCAAAGTAATGTTATCTGATCTCCATTGCAAATGTTGTTAATAATTACTTCCAATTGATTATACCCTCAATGCTTCAGCTTCAGCGAAGGCTGAAAGACATCGGAAAGTTGCAATAAAGCTACCCACCCGGGGGAATCGGAAGAAATTCGCACCGGGAGAAAACCGGAATAAAACCAAGAGAGAAATATTACACCGGAAGACGTCCGATTTTTTGTTGAAGATTCAAACAAATGAATAATTTCAAATACCGACGTTTCGTGAACATTGCAGTTCACTTCTTCAGGTCTGACCTGAAACTGTAGTTTCAGCTTATGTTGTTCTTATATATGTATTCTCTACGATGCCTGTAATTGGCCAGAGCGCCCCATGGTGGGGACTGGTTGAACTTGATTTGCCAATCAAGTCCTTTTTAAAAAACCCGGGAGGACGGAAAGCCAAATTGGATTGGTATTATATACGTTGTCCCTATTGATGTTATTAGGGTGTTTCAAGATTACGACTGCTTCTCTATATTTTCTTGGAAATTTATTGTACGTTTTTGCGATGACGGTTATTTTGTCCAATGAAATACTATGTCCTGTTTCGATATGATACTCAGCTAGTGCTGGTTGCGTGAAATGTTTCAGCCTGACTTTACTCTCATGTTCCCTAATACGTTGGCTCACCGCTCTCCCGGTTTCTCCAATATAGACTTTGTCACAAGAACAAGGTATTTCATATTCTCCCGGATCACTGGAAGGTTCCTTTTCATCTTTAGGGTTGTTTAGAAGTTGTCCTATTTTCGCAGGTGGTTTAAGTTGGGAGGATGGTGGTTGTTTTTCTCTCTCTTTCTTTAGTAGGTTGTGTTGACTTGTTTTCTTGAGTGTATTTTCTTATTGCTTTATTAATTTGTTTGTTTGTGTAATCGTTTTTTATTAGGATTTGTTATTGATAAGGCATCGTAGAGAATACATATATAAGAACAACATAACCTGAAACTTCAGTTTCAGGTCAGCCCTGAAGAAGTGAACTGCAATGTTCACGAAACGGCCGGCAACATTCATAGTTTCGCACACGATTAAAACGCGAAAAATCTTTCAAAATTTTAATTTTAATTTATTATACAATTTTTCAAGTTTGAACTTTCCAAGCTAGGATGACAATTTCTTATTCAGAAGTTCAAAATTTGATTTTGATCAATAATTCCGATGGCTTCAATTAAATGCAACATTCAGTTTCATTATGCAAATTTTAATTTTGTTCACGAAGGCTGAAAGTCCTCTCTTACCAATAATTTTAAATTTTTGCAATTTTAGAGTTCTCAATTTACATGTTGAAAGTTGCATTTTTAATTTTTCCATTTCATAGGTTTTGATTTTGCAATTCAAATAAAAAAGGTTAAATTTTGTATAGTATAATTAGCAATTTAAAAATCATCAATTTTAAAGCGATTTAAATATACTTCAGATAATTGACATTGTCTACTGCTGGAAAATGGAATGTCGAATAAAAAGTCCTGAAATATTTATGAACAATAAAAATTGATACTTTTTGCAATACACGTATTGTTCATTAACCTTTAAATTTTGATTATAATCTAAACACATTCCTTAGAAAAGTTTCATTGAGATTAAAACCATAAATAAAAAAAAGGTGACATTTTTTTCATGCCAAAAATGAAGTTTTTGCTCTCTCTCAATAAGTAATAATGCTTTTTCAATGAAAATTTGTCTGAAAAAATTGAACGAGTACAGAATCTTTATACTAAAAGAGCCAATCAATATTCGTGGCTAGTTTGCTAGTAAGTTAAGATTACCTTCTTCTCAACATTTTTGCTTTTATTTGGTTTAGAAATTTTAAGGATGCTCATACCTGCAAAAATTGTGTGCTCACAAAAAAAAAACATTTCTAAATATCTTTTAGTGGTATTGAAAAGTTAATCGTTGAGAAAAAATTAAGCGTTCATGGACTTGCTTTTAAAGAATTCCGAATCTATATCGAAGTCGTGAGTTTGATAACTTCTAAACAATAAAACTGTATACCTCAACAAAAATGTATGCATACTAAAAAAAGTTTATCACCATTTTGCGTCGTTTTTGAAAAGTTAAAAATTTAAATGAAAATAAACACTATACGAACTGATTTTTTGATAAATTCCGAGTCTCCACAGAAGCCATGAGTATAATTCAGTAGAAAATGGAAGTATATACACTACCATCGGAAATTGTCAATACGATCAGCTCAAGTTGTTTCAAATACATTTTTCTCGAACGGCTTCGAATTTTTAATGTAGTGCAATATCCATTTCAAAAATTTTTATTAAAATTAATCAGTTTTGATTGAGGATTTTACCATCGTGTTGAAATTTTTTTTTCTTTTGATTGAGAGTTAATTTTTTCAACAGGAAATTATACTATCTGATTTAAAATTCATATATCTTTGTTGGAAAGGAACGAACTATGAATAGCAGAAGACAAATGTTTAACAGAGAGAGAAATTTTCAATGAAGAAATTGAATTTCTGAACACAAAAATTAGATTTTAATGAAATAGTATAATGAGTACAAAATAAAACACAAGTAATTTATCATTTTCATTTTCGTTTTTACTTTTATTATTTCACACAAATTCTTTTGATAGTTATTACAGAGAGTGTATATAAACCAATTTATATCAGATAAATAGTTTTTGTTTTCACCTTTTTTGTTATTGCATAGTTCAAATAGAAAATTGAATTTTAATAACATTTTTAACAATGAAAACAAAAACTGTACATCTTATGAAAATATGGTGTGCACAAAATTTGTAGATCTTTTTGAGATGGACAGTTTCCATGATTAGCATTTTTTTGTGTCTCGCATAGTTTTTTTGAAAATATAGTTATTGGGGCCGGCTTGACCTAGTTTTTTGACTGCTACTGCCAGCCAAGGCAGTTAATGGCTGATCACTAGCCCTTTACGTACACCAATGATCGACATTGGGAGCATTAGTATGTTTATTGAAACACTTTAAGTTCTCGCAACAAGAGCCTTTGTGACCATTCGGATGACCTTTAAGATGACATAGTGTTCTCGCCATGTCGCACGGGGGGTCTTCAGGTGGTGTGATGATTCCTTTGGGAGGCTTGGGATCCGGCTTGAGTGGAAGCCGGGGAAGAGGACCATCCCATACTGCCATTGCACTATGAATTAGTGCCAGTGCCAATAATAGAACAATTACAGTTAGCCCAGTTTTTGAAGGAAGCATTTCTTTATCTGAAAAAAATTATGAATATAAGTTTACTTGAATATACAACGAAGAACAGTATGTATAAAATGAATAAAAAATTAGCAATCCAATATCTATAATTATATTTCACATATCTCCCCGCTAGCTCAACACAGAGAGGGGCGGGGTTAGGAAATACCTGAGCAAGGATAGTAAGTTAGGTGAAAATAATCTATTATAAATGCTCAGGCAATTAGTGGATTCTATAGCGAAAGCAGGCTTGGTCTTTTCACGCTATAAAGCCATCCACTATTTTTCGCACTTCAGCTTCAATTTTAACTTAGTGCTCAGCTAAGCTGTTTTGTATCGAGGGGAAAAAGCTTCTGTGGTTTGAGTTTTGACGGACCAAGGAACTTCCATATGGCCTAGCGTTGTCGTGCTGTACTGGTCTTCGTCCATGCCCAGAATATCATCTCTTTTTTTTTAATTTTCATCGCCAGACGGTTGAATTGAAAAGAGTAACATTAGCGAACGTTACTTTTTTCAACTGAACCGTTCAGTGAAAAAAAATCCAAGAAGAGAGATAATATTCTGGGCACGGGCGAAGACCAGTACAGCACGACACAGCTAGGCAACATAGAAGTTCCGTGGTCCGCCAAACCATAGAAGAAGTACCAAGTTAAAATTGAAGCTGTAGTGCGAGAAATGGTGGATGAATTCATAGCGTCAAAAGATCAAGCTTTCTTTCGCCATCGAGTCCATCAATTATCATAGCGTTCGTGAACAGTTGTAGAAACCAGTGGGAACTATATTAATTATTACTTGAATTTTGTTAGATTTTTATAAATGAGAAGAAAGTTGCTTCAAACGGGTAGAACTTATTTGTACAACTAATATTATAAATTCTTACAAAGCGATGCTTCACTAAAGTGCCTCCCAGGGCAAACCTTAACTTTGATTCAATGGCCGAACACAGAATGAAGACCGACGCCGCGGAGTATAGTCTTGGCGCGTAAAACCAAGGTCCGTATACGCGAAGCGGTACCTTGCAGCAGCGGACGCCTGTGAAGGCGCGTTCATAATAGCGTTCTTCAGTAATTCGCCATTTTCCTTAGTCCGTTCTATCACATAGTTTGTAGTCTATGGCGATCTACTTCATTACGGTGCGACGCATGTGCGACACGAGCACTCACTATGCGCACTTATTATACATGGTACGCGCTTGAAATATCGACTGCTAGCATGTTGACAGTTCGTATGCTAATCAGCCGGTGGCAACGCTCCCACTTGACCATGTTATTTTGATTTTTTTCCTCCTTCCTTCCGGCTAATGTGACTCAGGAATATTAAATTTTCCCGTATGTGTGATACTGATTCACAGCCGGCTTCGAGAGTTTAATGGCCGGGCCAGTCGGCCATGAGTGTCTAGTGAACGAGAATAAAAGAGAGTTCGACGGAATTAGTGCTAGTTTATTTGACATAATAAAATTACATCCCCCACTCTGGCTACGGTGCGGAGCGAGCGGAATATAAACCTAGGCCTCGAGGGGTTTCGTTGAGGAAACAGACCATCCCTCTCGAGGCAAACGTCAGATGACAGCTTATCATTGATTCTGTGCTCGACCAGGTATTACTTGTAAATAATTTTCAATTGAATCTACTGTCAGGGCGTGAATTTAACACTTTTTCCACTCCTCCCCTTGTTTGTCACAGATTATAACACAAAATTCTCAAACCTCTCAGATTGACGTGACTAAACATTTTTCCTTCGATGTAATTTGGTGACGGTCTTAAATAAAATACCAAACATGCAAACATAATATTTTTAAAGACGTCACAGCCCAAAATGGGCTATCAAAATCCAAAAAAGTTAAATTTTCAACAAAATAGTGGGATTTTCAACCCGAAAATATAAATTTTCAATCAAAAAGTTAATTTTTTCCAACAAGTTGAATTTCCAAAAATAATAAAATGTTTAACACAAAAAAAAAAAGAATTTGCTACAAAACAGTTAAGCTTTTAACCAGAAAATAATAATATGCAACTAAGAACGATCAGTTTTTTATCAATTATGGAGTAGTCAATGTTTCAGTTTAAAAATTAATTTTCAGCCAAAAGGAAACAAAATTTCAACAAAATAGTTGAATGTTTCACCTACAAATAGATTCTCGAAAAGTCGTCAAGCTCGACATCTCATTTGGCCTCAAAATTATCAAGCACTCATATTTACAAAATATTTACATAAGATATATTCAGGATATTAGAAAATATTTTTTTTGTACAATTTAACTATTTCGCTTCAATTTTTGAAAATAATGTTTTCACTGAAAATCTAACTGTTCCATTTTTAGTTAAACATTTTTCTTTCTCAGTTGAAAATTCAACTAATTGGTTGAAAATTTCTGTATTTTATTCAAACTAATTCACCTTTCTGAATTCAAAATTCCGTTGAAAATGAAAATATTTGGTGGAAAAGTCATTTACTTTGTTTAAAATTATTTTTTTCCGCTAGAAAATTGATTTCATTTGCTTAACGCCATCAACTATAAGCAGACGGATTACTGATTTTCTTCCAGTTTAAGTCTAACCTAACAGTTTTCAGCGACTTCCATTAGGCTTAACCAAGCTTCTTTTTACACTTTGTTCATAGTTGTGATGAAATTCTGATCCCTGAAAATTTTCCGTACTTGAGGTCTATCGAATATTCCTGCTTTTAGTTTTGCATCCGATAGTTCTGGAAATTGCCCTTGAAGATATATAAAACAGCTATCTTCTTCTTCTCAACAGGATACGAACTGCTTCACTATGCCAAGCTTTATATGCAGAGGTGGCAGTAAAACCCTCGCCGGATCCAATAGTAGGAGGTTGATGACGTTCTTTGATACAGGATCAAAAGTTTCTCTGGCTGACCAATTAATCTTCTTATAATGATTAGATCGGTCTCTACTATCCCACAAGTATAGGAAACATGGGTGTTTGACGTTACCTGATTGCTGACCCAGAATTAGTTCCAATCATTTGAAATCCCCAACGAATCCGCCAATGGTGTTTTGAATATTACAGGAATCTATGAACAGTCTCCATTCTTTGTAAATCCCTGGTTTTATTCATTCTTTTTGAGTGTAGAAACCAAGAACTTGCTCAATATCTTGCTCAACTTCTTTGCACATCTTGATGGGTCTCTTTACTGTTGAAGCATCGACGTAAACAATGCTTCTCTTTTTTTTTTTTTTTGAATCCAGTCACATCGTTCTTGCAGAAATAGCAATTCCCTTCACAATTGGGTTCTGGTCATAAAGTTGGAATTTCAAATTTTAGATCTTCAATCTTTTTACTTTTATGTCAACGAGTCAGTTGTGATCTAAAATTCTCGCATATCTCATGTGGCATCCATTCTTTATCCTGATCAGCAACTGTGAGATTATAACAATCTTCGTAAATCCTTCTGATCTGCTCAGAAATTGTTCCAAGAGACTTTGGTGGATAGAATTCACTGTATACGTAACAGAATGAATCAGGGTCTCTGTTGCAAAGAGGTATTCAAGGTACATTCAGATTGTCGAGTTGTGGATTTTTTTGTTATATTCATAAATGCCATAAGTATATGATAGACCCACACATGCCCCCTGCAAGGCAGTACGCTCCTACTGGCTTCGCTCCTCCAACAGATAGTGATACGAATCATTCTACACATCCCCTTTCAGGGCAGTTGTCATCGTTCACAGAATCTTTCGGAGTAGCAGGATTTTGTCACTCGTTCAAGTAAGAAGATCATATTGCGAGAAAAAAAATGCATGCATGATACGTTAACCTCGAATATGTAAAATAGAAGTAGAAAACCTCTGATTGGCTGTCTAATTCAAGTTCCTAATTCCCCGCTAAAGAGGTGGCGCCCTCATATAGAGAGCAAGATGTAATTTGCATCATGTAGAAAACTGATGACGTAAAATACCAGGTGAATTGCCGTAAGCGCGCGAGCGGCAGCCAATGAAGCGCCTTATGCATCGCATGCGCAGTAGTGCAAGGTGCACGCGTTGAGAGCACTGCCCTCGAGTTTACCGCCGTGGCGCATTGCTTAACTCTGTCGCTTTCGTTCTTGGTCTCCGAATGGCGACATGTGCCACGCTTTTGTTGTTGCCTTTCCTTTGTGGAGTGGAATACATTATTATGGATCTATTTGAATTTGAATTGTTATTGGAATTTATATTGGATTTATATTGGATGAGGCCTCTTCCGTGGGCAATCTAGAGTTCAAGAAGAAAGGCTCAGACAAAAAGGTAACCCTTTCGTTATTCCGGAAAGCGACGCAATGGCGGACTCAGGTTCCTAGAACTTGTGGATTTTGCTTATTTCCCATTCATTGCCTCGCTTGACCTTATTAAGAGTGCCATTTTTATTTATCAGTCCTCACTTGAATTTTTTTATGTTTTGATGAAATTCGAGTCAGTGGGTAGGGGTTTTGCGTTGAAATTCCTTTGATGTGTTTGCTTTCGGCCGCTTCCGATTCGGCAATTGTACAGTTTCCTGGTCTCCGTTTTTGGGGCTTAACTATTACACGCGTTAAATTGTCGGGAAATTATACCTTAATTGTAAGAAAAAATATTTTCTTCTATTGTTTTGATCATGAATTCTCTAACCTGTCAAGATCTTCTTACATATATCGGCCGTTGTGATTTCAAGGACGACCCGTGAGATCCCTGAACAGTCCCTTGTCCTTTTCCTTTTCTTGCTATTTCTGACCTTTTGTTGAACTAGTAAACAGCGATCGTGTATCATTTCATCACAATAATTGATTTACTTTCAAGTAAATTCCATAAAAACATCCGGTAGAGTTTCGTCGCTGCTCTACAACTTATCGGAGATACAATCGACAAGACAGCTTCTCTTTCTCGTCCAGGATTAGGAAGGTAACTGTAAGATTTATTTATGGGTTAGCGAGCAACTGTTGATTGTCCTTAGCCCACCTCTCCCTATTCTATATCCTTCCCGTTGCGTCAGATAACACTCGTATTTTGTCACCAATGTGCTGTTTGAGTGTCAGCAGCTTTGACTTATGCAGTGTATGATGGTGGTTTCTCAGGTATTGGTTGAACTTTCGGACTTTTTCCGTGAACGGCCTACCAAATTTTATATAGCCAGCCACACACTGAACACGGGACGGATTCTGTCTTGCCCATCCAATCTTCTTGTTTAGTTGATGCAAGCGTCCTTCGGTCTTTGGTCTAACTTCGACCGACTATATACTTGCTTCTGTTGGAAAGTTCGCCTGGCAACCCTAAAGTCCCTTCCCTCGCGGCACGTCACATATTAAGCAGAAACACTTGGTACAGGTAACTTGAATCCGCAACCTGAGGAGGTCGAGGAATTCCTGAGAGAAGTCTACGATGCCCAGAATCCACCGAATGAAGAAACAAAGAACAGAAATGGCCCGGTTTTCAACTAATAATCAACAATTTGTCTCCAGCTTTCTGTTGGTAAGTTTAAAGGTCCATCCACACATCGCGATGTTCACACAGCGATATCAGATACTAGATTTACCATCTCATGAAAAAACATCGTTTGATAACTAACAACGTTACCTTTCAGAAAACTATCTTTCAGTGCGACAATACGAGCTTGTTTCTCTCTTGCCTCACATTATTGCCAGTTTCTCTCGCACATTGCCTTGAACAAGGATGCTTTTGCGGCACAGTCGGATATTGAATGCATAAGACTCAAGTGTTGTACATGAATGATCCTTAAATTCAATGCTGAAGATTAAGAGACCACGAAGACCCTGAGCTCGTTGACAGATGTGCTATGCGACATCCTGTTCCTCCAAACTGTTGGTGAGGAACAAAGTTTCTGCAAAGTATCTGCAAGGGAGATGCGAAGATAATACACAGAATATTCTCTTCAGCTAGCCGCTCTGATCATCGGTTATCTTGTTGGTGCCATGATTTCGCTGGCTATCAACTGGTATCAAAGAAATTCTGAGACACGTGCGGAGCAAATGCAGAAGGAAGTCGTTCATAGTTCGCTCCTTGTACTCAGGGCGCAAGAGACTTTTGCCGGATGATCATCTTGAGTCCATTGCAGGCTGTAACCATCTATCTCATGGTCGTGAGACGTGGTTACAGCTAAAACGTTACAAAAATGCGATGAGTTAGCTATTTAAGAGATTTGGACCGGCTGGCGCAGAACGAGTACTTCCGGTAATAATCAGAGTAAAACTGGAGTTATTAGGAAGCGAAAAGTTCCAGATGTGGCTCTTCTCGCCCAATATTTAGTGGTGATGTTCGCCTTTTTAATTAATTGATCAGTAAGTGCGGCTCTAATCTTGCGTCCCCGCGAGTAATTATTTTATTTCATGCACATGGCTTCAGAGCTGCCAAGAAACTTCACTATGGGCTCCTACGAAAGAAAAATAAAACAAGGAAGAAAATATCACTTCAATAAAACCAAGACATTAAATGATACCTCGAATGAATTCGAATTATTTCTCGTGAAGAGACACGCAGGGTCGTTCCGGAAACACGAAGAGAAATAATGAAAAAGGACAGACTTAAAAAAGATAAATGCAAATATATATCACAAAAGAGCAGATAATGAAAGCGTTTTCGGAATAAGGGCTCACCCAGTGAACCTGGACTGCGTCGAGCGTTCTATTACAGCAATGAGAAAACCAGTCATTCCAGTCCAGGACGACGTTATATGGTCTTGTCTCTACTTTCCGTTGTCTGGTAAAGGCGATGGTTACCTTAGTTTAGTAGGCTCCGACGATGGCTATGATTGGTGGCTGATTTTCTAGGGATTCCTGGAAAAATTAAAAATGCTATTTAGAAAACAAATTAATTTAAAAAGAATATTTGAAAAATGATACATCCCCAAGTTTGAAAGTTTCGATGTGACGCTATCAACTATAACCAAGCGCAACCTACCTAAGTCCGCATACACCAAGCTACCGTTATCAATTATAAACAGGCGCATTACATAAATACTTTGAGAAAATGTCAAAATGTAACCACGGTAACCTTTAAACAAATTACATGTTCCACACATCAGTTACATGTTAGAAATGTAACGTTTCGAAGTTTACAAGTCGATCACCTGATAGAGCACGCCATGCAGTTCGAAGAGAATGATCACGTAAATAGTCAGACACACTATAACCGAAAGCATCTGACTAGATATACTGAATATAATGAAGTTAGCAATGGAATTCGTATTCCAGAAAGAGCAAGAGATGAAATGCCACTTTTGGCATCGAACGTGTTCTTTCTACGTAAGGCGAAGTACGTGCTCTTTCCACTTTTGGCTCCACCACAGGTAGTTGTCAGGAAACTGCCTGGATTCTGGGAGACGATTGCTGAACAGCTTCTTCTTTATCTTCGGACAACTGGAGTAAAATTCTTTTCTATCATTGCTGTTACATTAAAATTACCGGAAAAGGTCCCGGGCACAAGAACTTCAATTCAGTTTTTAAAAAACAATAACAAACGCGAGTCCCAGTTTAGCATTCGTCTTCAGCCTCCAGATTCAAATTCCTGTTAACTGACATAAATCATGAAAATGCTTAAGTGTACAAAATAAAAGGCTAAAAATACAGAAGCATGAAAGGCGTATTAAAATATATAGAAGAATAAATCGTACTTAAATGTTAAATCTAATCATCATAATAAACATCAATGCTTAGTAAGGCGAAAACACTATATACTGACACCAATCCCATAGGATTAATAGTGACAAAAGACACACAATAAATAATTTTTCTGGCTGTACCAACCTGGCATAATCAGCACCACTGGTCTCTCTCTTTGGCACTTTTTCAAACTACCCTCGCCTTTTGCTCAGGACGTGAAAAACGTCTCAAAACGTTTCCAAATTTTTTTAAATTATCTTCAATTAATCTGGAAAATTTTACGGGAATTTATATGATTTCCCAGGATTTGTCATAAAATATAGGAAAAAGTCGAATCATTTTGAAACATATTCAGAATGTTTAAAAGTTCATGCAAAATTTATGAATAATTTTAGGAAAGATTCGAATCATTTCAAGAGATATTTAGGATGTTTAAATTGGCCAGAAGTTTAAAAAAAATTCAGAAATAGTTTTGAATTTCAATAATTACAAAAAGATTAATACAAAACGTAGATTTTGCCAGGATTCCGAAAAAATGAAGATTTTTCTAAAAATTTTGAAAGTGGGAGAAAAAATATCAGAAGAATTATGGAATATCTTTTAATGAAATGCAAAATATTTTAAAGCAATATTTTTCAATCTTGCGAGATTATAAAGTTTGAAACAAAATCGTGTATGTTTGACAGATATTTAGAAATTTTTGAAAGATTTCTAAAGATGAAAAAAATAATTTAAAATTGTATTTCTTCCAAAATTCTAAAAGTCCTAAATATCTTTTGAACTGACTCGGACTTTTGTTAATAGTTTTATTTTTATATGGATTAGCAATTATTAGGATGCTCATACTTGCAAAAATTGTGTGATTACAAAAAAATATTCCTCAATATCTTTCAGTGGTACTGAAACGTTAAACGTGAAAAAAAGTAAAACTTTCATGAACTTGCTTCAAAAAATTCCAAATCTTTATTGAAGTCGTGAGTTTGATAACTTCTAAACAATAAAACTGTATACCTGGAAATATTTATGCATACTAAAAAAAAGTATATCACTATTTTTCGTCATTTCTGAAAAGTTAACAATTTAAATGAAAATAAACACTATACGAACTATTTTTCTGTAAAACTCCGAACCTCCGCAGAAGTTGTTGACGTTGAAACAGGACGGAGAGATTCTGGTTAAAAGTTAATTTTTCTAACGGGGAATTAAACAATCTGATTAAAAGTTCATATTTTTCTGTTGGAAAAAAAAGAATTGCAAACACAAACAGAAAAATGTTCAATCTATTTTTTTAATTCGCAATTACTTTTTCGTTATTTTTTTGTTGATATAAGGTTGTTTTAAAATAATTTTTGTTGAACGGCTTCGAATTTGTAATGTACTGCAATATCCATTCTTTTTTGTTTGAATTCGATTTTTTGAATTTGAAATTAACTATTTTTCTGGTAGAAATATCATCTTTTACAACCTTTGCGATAGAATGGTTAAAATCTGTGAATGAGACCTCAATCCGAAGAGGCATAAGAAGCCACAGAAACACGAGAGCTTGCACGAAAAAATGCATGGACGTGAAGGAAGGTCGAGAAGTATGCCAGGACAGAAAAGTATGGCGAAAAATAGTTTATAAACAGAGTGACAGTAGAGTGAGTGACGCCTGAAACAAATGTTAGAATATTTTCAAAATGTGATTTTTTGTAGACATTGTGCCTCGGTTCGCAACGGTAGATTTGGACAGTAAGAAATAAAACACAAGTATTTTATCATTTCTAAGTTCATTTTTTTATTTCACACATATTTTTTTGATAATTATTACAGAGAGTGTATATAAACTTTGTATCAGATGAATAAAGAATTTTTGATTTTACTTATTTTTGTCATTGGATAGTTTGAATAGAAAATGGAATTTTGATAACATTTTTAAAAATCAAAACAAAAACTGTACATCTTATCAGAATATAGTCTCAACAAAATTTGTAGATCTTTTCGAGAGGAACAATTTCGATAGTTAGGAATTTTTTTGTGTCTCGCACAGTTATGTTAAAAAATATGATTATTGGGGACTGCTTCACCTAGTTTTTTGACTGCTACTGTCAGTCAAGGTAGTCAACGACGCTTCCCGGGTCCGCCCGTACACCGATGATCCACATTGGGATCAATGGTATGTTCATTTAAACAATTGAAGTTGACACAACAAGAGCCTTGGTCACCATTCATTCCTCCTTTAAGACTACATAGTTGTCTGTCCGTGCCGCAAGGGGGCTCTTTACGTGGTGCGATGAGTCCTTTGGGAGGCTTGTTGGGATCTTCCTTGATTGGAGGCTGGGGAAGAGGACCGAGGTTTACTGCCATTGCACTATCAATTAGCGCCAATGCCAGTAATACAGCAAGCACAGTTAGCCCAGATTTCGAAAACAGCATTTTTTATCTGGAAAAAATTATGAATATAGGTTTACTTGGAATAAATAAATAAAATAATTGTGACATTTTGTACATTTGTATAACTATATCATGAATATTCATATTATTGCACTCAATCCTCCCAGATTGACGTGACTTAAAATTTTGCCTCCGATTTAACTCTTGGTATACACACTGGGTTACGCTAACCCGGCGCAATTCTGCAAGAATTGCGCCTTACCAGCTTCAGTGTCTTGAAAACTGCCGAAGAACGCTCTTCGGGTATTTTTCACCCAGTGTGTATATGATGTCACAAAATCCAGAAGAACAGAAAAATCTAGATGTAAGTAAATGTTTTTTTTTTTTTGTATATTTGTAATGTTCATAGCAAAAATTTGTAGGCAATGTGCTCAGCCATCGGAATAGGCCGAAACGTAATTTACTCTGTTCGCGTAAAAAATTATTTTCAAGTTTTTCACTCATATTTTGATTCTGAATAGAAAATCACGCTGAAAAATTCTAAAATTTTATATATAATACTATCCCCAAAACCGAACAATTGAATATTTGTCTGAACATTTACGTTTTTAAAATAACTTTATTAATTTTATAACAATATATACGCTATTTCAGAATTTAACAAGCTGTTAAAGTTTGCCGGGTGTACCTAACCCAGTGTGTATACCTCGTTATAAAACTATAGTGTGCATACCAAGGGTTTTTGGCAATCGTCTGAAATAAAATACCAAACATGCAAAGACAATATTTTTACAGACTTTACAGCCTGAAATGGGCTATAAAACCCTAAAAAGTTAAATTTTCAACAGAATAGTTTAATTTCCAACCTACAAAAATGAATTTACGAAAAAATAGATAAATCACCAACAACAAAATCAATTAACAAACAGTTTCATGTGCCGCAGAATGAGTTAAACTTTCAAGAAGAAGGAAACAAATTTTCAACAAAATAGTTGAATCTTCAACCAATAAAATATTGTAGATTTATTATTATACTTACAAATAGCTTCACGAAAAGTCGCTAAGGTGAGTGTAACTAATAAATATTCCTGAAAATGTTCCAGTGCATATATACTGGTCGCTATCTCATTTGGCCTAAAAATTATGAAGCACTCATTCTATTTTGATAATTTTTGAAAAAAAACACAATTTTGTTTATGAGAAGATTCAGAACATCAAGTGCAAGATTGAGATAACACATGTGTGGCATTCACCTACATAAGGTATTTACAAGAGATTGCTCGCAAGTGGAAAAAACACATTCATGAATTTTTTGTAATATAACTATTTGACTAAATTTTTCAAAATTGTCGCTTATCATGAATAGCGACTGAAAAACCTTTTTTGGTTCAAAATTCAACTAGTTATTAGAAAGTGAAACAACTTTGTTGAAAATTCATTTTTCTTGTCGATGATTCATCATTGAAGTTGAAAAATATATTTTTTTCCATTCAACTATTTTGTTAACATTTTTCAAAATTATTTCTTCACTGAAAATTTAACTATTCCGTTTTTAGTGGAACATTTATCTTTTCCAGTTGAATATTCAACTAATTGGTTGAAAATTTCTGTATTTTATTCAAACTTTGTCTTTTTTTGTGGCAAAATATTAATCTGCTTGGTGACTAATCCACCTTTTTTATTGAAATTTCCTTTGAAAATAAAAATATTCGGTGATCAATTAATGTATTTTGTTTAAAATAATTATTATTTTTAAATTAAAAATTGAATTTTCTATCAAAAAATTCAACTGTTCCATTTTTCGATTGGTAGAAAATTCATTTGTTTAGTTGAAGATTTAATGTTTTCGTTGAAAAACTATTTTATTTGCTTGAAAACTCATTGTTCTTAAACTGGAAATTGAACTATTCTCTATTTTTGAGAAGATTCTTGTTTTTTTGTTAAGAATTCACCTATTTTGTTGAAATTTTGTTCTTTTTTTTTGCAGAGAAGCAAACTTTTCGGTTGAAAATTCAACTATGGATAAAGTTGAAATTTGTTTTATGTCGATTGCAAAATGTGAACAACGACTTTTCGGCGGTGAATATTATGATAATAACTTTCGTTATTCGGTAGTCTTGAGTTACAGTGTGTGAAAATGTCAGTTGATCAGAAAGAAAGTTTTAAAAGTAAGTTCAACAAAAAGTTTGTTGAATTGTTGCCAAATTTGCTGGAACTACGAATTTTGGGCAGCAGTCTCCGTTGCGCACTCGAGGCCTGACTCTGTTCTCCAAGACTTCGAGAAACGAACTATATTCGTGATCGAATTCTCGGCTCCGTCCGAATACAACATCACTGCAAAGGAGAAAGAAAAAGAGGAGAGGTATCAAGACCTTAAAAGAAAGCTGCAACGACTGTACCCAAAATATTCGGTGCGAATAATTTTTAATGCGTATATAAACCCCAGAGCCACCCTTGTTACTCGTCTCAAATCCCCAGCAGGCATACTGACAACTTCGATCTAAGAATCGCTCTGAAAAAATCGCGTACTTTTAACTTTTCGTGAACCAAGTAACGAATCGTCAAGTTGTGAACTAAGTCCGTTCGATTTTGGTCGTTGTACCAATCGTTGCTCTACTACTTTTCAGAGATACAATCGACAAGACAATCTCTCTTGCCCTTTCAGGCTTAGAAAGGTAACTGTGATTTATTTGTGGGCTAGCGAGAAACTATTGATTCTCCTTGACTCAACTCTCCCTATTTTATGTTCCCCCCCTTGCGTCAGATAATACTCGTATTTTGTGAGCAATGTGCTGCTTGAGTGTCAGCAGCTTTGGCTTGTTCAGTGTATGATGGCAGATTCTCAGCTCGTGTGTGAACTTTTGGACTCTTTCCGTGAACGGTCTACCAAATTTTATGTAGTCAACCACACACTGAACACGGGATGCATTCTGTCTTACCCATCCAATCTTCTTGTTTAGCTGATGCAAGCGTCTTCTAGTCTTTGGTCTTACTTCGACCGATTATTCAATCGCTTCTATTGAAAAATTCGCCTGGCAAAGCTAAGGTCTCTTCCCTCGCACCTTGAATCCGTAACCTGAGGAGGTCGAGACATTTTAGAGAGAAGTCTACGAAGCCCAGCGTCCACTGAATGTAGACACAAAGAAGATAAATGGCTATAAGGAGCTGTGCAGTGCTCCCATGAAGACTGAGAAGGAATGCCGATTTGTCATTACCGATGAGGTAAAAAATGTAGTGAAAGTCAGGATGAACTATTCCGCTATGGGACCAGATGATATCAAGACCTTCTGGTAGAAGAAGTTTCTTTCAACCCACCAGCCTCTTGCCCGTATTTTCATCAATAGCCAATACCTGGTGATCGATAGATGTGTCTGAAAAGACGCAGCATCCTAGCAATGCTACCCATCGATGCCCTCAAATAAATTCAAATCCTTTCACGTGAAGAGACACGCAGGGTCATTCCGGAGACACAAAGCAGAACAAAAAAGAACTGACTTGGAAGAGACAAATGCAAATATATGTCACAAGAGAGAAGAGAATGAAAGCAGTTTCAAAGGAAATAAGGGCTTACCTAGTGAATCTGGATTTTGCCGAGCGTTCTATTATAGCAATGAGAAAAGCAGTCGTTTCAGCCAAGGAAGGCGTTATATGTTCTTCTCCCTAATTCCCGTTGTCTGGCGAAGGCCACCTTAGTTTAGTAGGTTCCGACGATTGCTATGATTGGTGGCCGATTTTCTAGAGATTTCTGGAAAAATCAAAAATGCTTCTTATTAAAAAAAATCAATTTCAAAAGAATATTCATAAACTGTTACATCCCCAAGTTTGGAAAATTTGATGTAACGCCATCAACTGTAACTTGGCGAAACCTACCTAACTCCGCATACGCCAAGCTAAAGCCAAAAAATTGTAAACAAAATGTAGATTTTTGAAGATTAGAAAAATGCTTTTAATGAATTTCGAAATGTTTCAAGCGAATAAATAGGTTTTCTCAAATTTCAGAAAAAAAATAATTTTTTTTAAGAATCGTAGAACGTCTCAAGATCATTAAGAAATTCTCAAGATTACAAGACAAAAATGTACTTCTTGTTTGTTTAAAAAAATTTTGTTTATGGAAAAGTCCGAATTTAATTTCTTCCGAAATTCTAAAAGTGCTACATATCTTTCAAACTGACTGATTTTTCTTGAAAGTTTTATTTTCATTTGATTAGAAATTATAAGGATGCTCATACCTGCACAAGCTGTATACTTACAGAAAAATATTCCGTGATATCTTTCAGTGGTACTAAAAAGTTAAACGTGAAAAAAAATAAAACGTTTATGGACTTGCTTTTAAAAAATTCCGAATCCATGCCGAAGTCGTGAGTTTGATAACTTCTGAACAATAAAACTGTATACCTTCGAAGAATGTATTTTACGTCGTTTTCAAAAAGTTAACATTTGACCAAAAAAAAAAATTTTTCAACGAAAAAGATTATTTGCCTTCTATAAAGACGATTTTTCAAAAAATTATTGAATGTTCAACCAAAAAAGATTGATGTTTGAATAAAAATATCAATTTTCAACAAAGTAGCTAAATCCTCAATGAAGAAGATGAATTTTCAACCAAGAAGTTTGATTTTCTAACAAAAAATACGAATTTTCAGCAAAGTACGTGAATTCTCAAATTGGCTACAAAGCAGCTGAATCTCCAATGAAAAAGATGAATTTCCAATAAAGAAGACTCTTTTTCTACCGAAATTTTCTGGCCAAAAAGATTTTTTTTTGTTAATTTTTTTCAGAATTTTCAGTTAACAAAAAAATTATTTTCAACCAAGAAACAGTGTTATAAAAATTATTTCGAAGTAGACCAAATTCATAAAAAATCAGGCAGGTTCTGTAATTCAAGTCGCAGAATCTCTTAGCAACAGAATTATATTGTTCTTAGAGTAAATTAGGAGATAAGAATTTTTCCGTTATGAGAATAAAAATTATTTGAATTTTGACATTCATGTTTAAAAAATTAATTCGGAACCAATAAGAATGAAGCCAGCTTTTGCTAATAAAAGAAAATTTAAAATAAAGTTTGAGAAGTGGCTTAACTCTGATTGCTTTATAGACTTTTCAGAGTTGAAAGAAAGTCCTGGAAGAAGACGGAGTACGGAAAGCTTTGACGAAATTTCGGCTGCGACAAAGAGACACAGATTGATCACCTTGCAAGAAGCTTATTTGACTATCGAGATTCAAGAAGCATTACTCCGACTATTGAGAACTACTGGAATATCAAAAATTGTTCATGCAATTGTATCTCTTCTGAATAATACCAGTTATGATTGAGACGATGCTGTTGAAAATGCAGGTAATGAAATAGAGTGTTACTCTCCAGTAGAAGCTTTAGCTTTGATGGAAGATGTCAAGTTATCCAAGTATCAATACAATGTCATTCAATTTCAGGGCAAAACGCGAAATGCAGATATCTATCCTTCGTATCATCAAGTTGCGGAAGCAAAAAAAGAATGTTATTTGTCGCAGGTCCATGTAACAGAAAGAGAAGCTCGCATCAACCTTCAGTCTCTAATCGATCATTCAATAACACTACTTTTCAAAGATCCTAATTCAAAACTTCCTGCTATAGACAAAAGGGTGAAAACTTGTAATTTAGATTTACTTATAAAATATGCCCGCGATGGAGCTTCAGATCTGGGAACGTATGACCAGCTGTTTGCAGAAGATGATCCATCGGATGCGGCTGTGTTTACAATATCAATGGTACGATTATGCCTGAAAGTGAGTGAAACTTTGACACTTGTCTGGGTCTCCCAGACGATGCATACAGATAGCATTTATATTCGTCAAGGAAAAAAAGGAAAGGATAAAAACAGAGATTCAAGAAATGAAACGTCAGGTAAAGTTATTGAAGCCAACGAGGATCACTACACCTAATGACGTCTTCATATTTAGAACTGACATGAAGTTGACTATGGTAGATGGAAAAATCTGTCTAGCACTCTCTGATACAAATTCAACGGCACGCTGCTATATTTGTGGAGCTAAGCAAAGCGAAATGAACAAACTTGATCATGTAAAGCTGAAAGAAGAGATCATCAGCAACTTGGAGTGTGGCATTTCTCCTTTACATACTAAGATGCGATCTTTTGAATACCTAATACACATAGGTTGACGTTTGAATTCCCAAACAGGTGTGCAGTGACAGATGAGGAGAAGCGACAAAGGAACACTGTTCATACTAGAATATACAAGGAGTTCAAAGAGAAAATAGGTTTGATCATAGATCAACCAAGGCGTGAGACAGGTAGCTCAAACAGTGGTAACATCGCTAGAAGATTTTTTGCGGATCCTGATCTAGCTGCTGAAATAACAGGAGTGAATAATGCGTTGATTGTGAGATTTCCTCAAGTTTTGCAAATGTTGACAAGTAGCACAAAAGTCCCCCCATGTTTTTCAACAAGTTAGAATTTAAGACAGCACAATTGTAGGTTAGGCTTTACCTGTGGAATTTTATACCCCCAACAGTACACGAAATGTTGTTGCATCGAGCAACGGTTATGCAGCATTTTTGATTTCCAATCGGACAGTATAAAGAAGAAGCTGCAGAAGCCCTTAATAAGAATTTCTGAAAGAACTGATCTATTAATTTCCTCTTTAAGGCAACAGTGGAGCAAGAATGAATTTGGAAATGGATCCTGGAATTATTGAAATGATTGGCAAGTACAACTTGAAGCCTAATTCTTCTAGAACATTACAAAACATTTCCAGTGATATAATTTGAAGGAAATAATGAAAAAAGATTACCTTTTGCCTACAAATAGCTAGACTATGCATTTGTCCATAGAGTTGAAAAAAAGTGTGCCTGGGTTCGCAACTGCAGATTTGGACAGTACAAAATGAAACACACGTATTTTATCATTTTCATGTTCGTATTTTTATTCCACACAAAGTTTTTTGGTAGTTATTACAGAGAGTGTATATAAAAACATTTTATCAGATAAATGAAGAATTTGTAGATCTTTTAGCGATTAAAATCACGATTGATAGCATTTCTTTGTGTCTGACATAGTTGGTCGGAAAACATAATTATTGGCGACTGCCTGACCTAATTTTTTCACTACAACTGGCAGCCAGGGCAGTCAACGGTGGTTCCCTAGTCCGTTACGTACACCGATGATCCCCATCAGGGTTAGCGGTATACGGATTTAAACATATGAAGTCCGTACAACAAGAGCCTTGCTGACCATTTAATTGTCCTCTAAGACTACATAGTTGAGTCGCCGTGCCGCAAGGGGGCTCTTTACGTGGTACGATGAGTCCTCTGGGAATCTTGGGATCTTTTTTGAGTGGAGGTTGGGGAAGAGGAGCACCGCTTGTTGCCATTGCACTTTGAATTAGTGACAATGTCAATAATACAGCAAGTACAGTTAGCCCAGATTTTGAAAGCAGCATTTTTTATCTGGAAACAAATAATAAATATATGTTGGCTTGGAATAAATAAGTAAAATAATTGTGTAGCGTTTTGTACTTTCAAGAACAAGGGCAAATTTTCAACAAAATAGTTGAGTTTTCTCCCAAAAGAGATTTTTCGGTCAATAGAGAAAAAAGATTTAAACGAAACGATTATATTTTGAAACCAAACAAAAATGAATTAGTTACAAAACAGTTGAATTTTCCACCCACAAATATGAATTTGCAACCAAAAAGTTAATTTTCAACCAATAAGTTGAATTTTCTGAAATAGTAGAATATTCGACACAGAAAGAAGAATTTTCTACAAAACAGATAAATTTTCAACCAGAGAATATCAATATGCACCTAAAAACGGAAAATTTTTTTAATCAATGATGGAGTAGTTAAAATTTTAGTTGAGAAAATAATTTTCAGCCAAAAGGAAACCAATTTTCAGCAAAATAGTTCAATCTTCAACCAATAAAATAATTGCAGATTTATTATTATACTTACAAATAGCTTCACGAAAAGTCGCTAAGGTAAGTGCAACTAATAAATATTCCTGAAAATGTTCCGGTGTATGTATACCTGTTGCTATCTCATTTGGCCTGAATATTATCAAGCACACATTCTATTTTGAAAATTTTTGGAAAAGAGAATTTAGTTCATTAGAAAATTCAGAACATCAAGTGCGAGATTATTGTAAAACGTGCTTGGCATTCACCTACATAAGGTATTCACAAGACATTGCTCACAAGTGAAAAAAAAACACATTCATGAAAAACATGTTTTTTACCATTTTTGTTTTTGTTTGAATCATCCTGCAATCGCTGGAATTTTCTTCCAATATAACTATTTGATTGAATATTCAAGATTTTCACTAACCGTGAAGAGCAACGGAAAAAACTTTTTTAATTCAAAATTCAACTAGTTATGAGAAAGTCGAACAACTTTGTTAAAAATTCATTTTTTTTCGATGATTCATCATTGAAGTGGGAAAATATTTTTTTTTCAAATTCACTATTTTGTTAACAGTTTTGAAAACTATTTTTTCACCGAAAATTTAACTGTTGTATTCTTGGTTAATCGTTTATCTTCTGTGGTCGAAAATTCAACTAATCGTTTGAAAATTTCTGTATTTTATTCAAAGTTTGTTCTTTGTGCTAGAATATTAATCAGCTTGGTAACTAATTCACCTTTTTGATTGAAAATTCTTTTAAAAATAAAAATATTTGGTAGAAAATTCATGTATTTTGTTGAAAATTATTCTTCTTTGGTAGTGTTACCATGGAAAGATATGAACTCGGTGAATACTGATGACTTAACGAATGCTCATTTGAAAATGAATTTCAAGAGGGTATTTCAATCGATTTCAAAAGACTTAATTAACTTTCAAAGAATAATCAGGAAGAGTTTAGGAATTTTTTTAAATTTTGAAATGTTTCAAGGGAAACGGGTTTTTCTTAAAAGTTTTATTTTTATTTGGATTAGAAATTATTAGGATGCTCATACCTGCAAAAATTGTGTGCTCACAAGAAGAATATTTCTTAATATCTTTCACTGGTTCGGAAAAGTTAAACGTTGAAAAAAAAATAAAACGTTTATGGACTTGCTTTTAAAAAATTCCGAATCTTTATCGAGGTCGTGATTTTGATAACTTCTAAGCAACAAAAATTGTGATTGTGGCTGCCGAATACTTGATAATTTGGTTTTAACTCTATGGTCAGCTAAAGTTTTAGTCCACACCGGTTTTTTTTGTGTTCCTTTTTTTGAATGGGTATAAACTGACGACTTTTGTTCGATTCGAAAAATTATAATTGACAAATTTTCAGTTTTTTTTTTTTTGGATGAACAACGTTTGTCAATCCATTTTTTTCAGTTTTTGTCATTTGTCTATCTTGTATAGTTTGACCAAAGAATTTAATGATTGACGTTTTATTATTTTTTGTGTGATCAAAATTTAAATTCTCGATTTTTCAAGAGAATTGAAATTTTTTTTTGAAGATAAACGTGTAGGGCTTTCAAAAATCAACGTTTTTCTTATCCTGACTTTTTTCATATCGTATATTGTTTGGTTTCAAATGTTTATTTTTTCGGAAATGCTACAACTCTAATAACTTTTTTTATCGGAAAAAGGCGTAACAATAAAATGTTGGAGTTTTGAAAACATTCAAAAATATTTTTATATCTGGAAAAATTACAAAAAAGGCAATGTATAATGTAGATTTTTGAATATTTTGAGAAAAATGTAGTAATTGTGTAAGAATTTAGGAAGGTTTCAAAAAAAGAAAATTTCTTAAGATTCATAGGAATATTTTTTATGTTTTTTTATTTTTGAACATGAATACTAAGACAAAGTTGAATGATATTTCATAAGAGTTCCTAAAATTTTGAAGATGGAATGTAAAACATTCAAAAGCAAAATTCTGAAATTTTTCAAAATTATAAAGTTTACAGAAATGTGAAAGTTTGAGAAATATTGAAGTTTTTTGAAAGATTTTGAAGAATTTCAAACAAAATGTTTATTGTTGAAGATTTTCAACAAAAACTGATACCTGCCCGGTGGGACACTCGAGGAAAATGAAAGTAGAGTGATTGTTTAAATTCACTTTAGTCTATATGAGGCACAGGTGACTCATTGTATCCACGTCAACTCATTTGAATTATGAATGAAATAATAATGTAAATAAAATTAGGAATATAAGTGAAGTGAGAAAGTATGTTCTTATTTGAATTAAGATAGGAGGGTGTAGACATTGAATACACCGGAACTTAAAAACACAACAATATATTTTCTGACAAATTACATGGAGAGTCGTAGTGATCTCTAAGACGGTCGGACAGTCGCTGGCCTCCGCGCGGAGCTGCCTGTGGTGGAGGGGACGGCGTCGAGTCCGCCGATTGGCTGAGAGATCGACAACGAAGTCGCAGCCAAGCGGTGGGGACTGCCAGCCAGGCCCCGCTGCCTCAGCCTCCGCGTGGAGACGCTACACTAACTTAAAAACTATTCAAATTCGCAAATGTTTCATTGATAATTAAAAATATGAAGAATAACTCAAAATCAATAAAATTTTTACCAAGTAATTATTCCTATCGCAGGATGATTTTCCCGAAGCAATTACGAAGCTTGGACAAGCGGAATGGTCGTTCGGTCTTTATTATTTATTTTTAATTGTTTATTATCCTAAAACTTAATCAATAATGATAATTTTTATGTTAGTACGCATGTAAACAGTACGTTTTAACTCTGCTTCAATATTTTTACAACGAGAAACCGTCTTACTTAATTTTACTCACTTGTTTCAATGATCTTTGATGGAAGACTGAGGAATTTCTTCTGTAAACTTAAAAATAGTAAAAAAACGTTTATTTCTGAAAATTTATTTATGTCAGTGTACTATTCATTCTAGAGACTTCATTTACTTAAAATTTAGAGTCTTCCTAAATGTACTGTAAAGATGCTTACACCCAAAACACCGGTACTTCTAGTGGTAATTAATAATGGCCATTTTGCCCTAAAATGGCCTTGAGTTTTTTGGGATATTCAGCAATATTTTACTCTACATACAATTTTAATTGTCCTATTTAATAAATTTTTAATATGTAAGTAAAATTATTGAATTTTGATGCATAAACAACAATTGAACAATTATCAATTCAGAAAAAATTTGAGTTTGTGAGATATTGACAAGTTTTGAGAAGATCCAAACTTAATTTAGAACTGGACAAAATTTTGAGAAGTAAAAAACTAAATTTAGATTTTTGTAGATTTCGAGATACAATTTTGAAGCTTTTGATGGATCTTTTAAGGTTTTGACAACAAAAAATAATTTTTAACTTTGCTGAGAAGATTTAAAATTATTTTTCATTTTGAAAAATTAATATTAGGAGCAAAATAAAAAAAGATTGTAAACAGAATGCAAATTTTTTGAAAATTTTGAACACAAAATTTATGAGCTTTCTAAGCATTTTGAAAGTTTTTAAAGGAATATATAACTATAAAAAAAATGAACTTTCAACCAAAAATAAAATAGTAAAATTTTTAGTTAAAAGAGTTAATCTTCACCGAGAAAAAATAGTTCCAAATGAAATATTTAAATTTTCAATCAGAACATGAATTCAAAACTGAAATTATAAATTTTCAAAAAAAAGGTATTTTCAACAGAATAGTTTAATTTTCAACCACAAGAGATGAATTTTCAAACCAACCCGAAAATATGAATTTTGAACGAAAAAGTTTATTTTCAACCAATTAGTAGAATTTCTAACCAAAAATATGACTTTTCAGAATACACGAATTTTCAACTAAAAATATAAATATTCAATTAAAAATGTAATATAGTCACATTTTCAGTTGGAAAGGTTAATTTAAAATTTGATGAAATAAATTTTCAGCAAAATAGTTTAATTTTCCACAAAAATAGTGGAATTTTCTGCCTAAATGATAAATTTTCAACCAAAAATATAAAAGTTAAATTTTTAAATAAAATTATAAATTGTCAACCAGAAAAATGTATTTTTTACGAAATTGTTAAATTTTCAAGCAAAAAAAAAAAGAATTTTATTCAGAATACATGAATTTCTAACTGAAAAATATAAATATCAAACCAGAAATAGAATATAGTGACATTTTCAGGTTGAAAAGTGAATTTTGAATTTGAAAAAATAAATTTTCGACAGAATAGTTAGATTTTCTGCCGAACTAGTGGAATTTTCAACAAAAATGGATGAATCTTCTACTAAAAATTTAATAGTTCAATTTGTAGTAAAAAACTTAATTTTCAACAAGAGAAAAAAAGTTTCCTACACAATATTTAAATGAATTTACAACTAAAATTATGAATTTAAAAAAAATGTATTTTCAACAAAATAGTTTAATTTTCAACCAAAAGAGATGAATTTAAAAAAAAACCTGAAAATATAAATTTTAAACAAAAAGGTTCAATTCAAACTAAATAGTTGAATTTCAAACAAAAAAATATGTTTTTTTACAAAATTTCTCAATTTTCAAGCCAAAAAAATGAATTTTCTCCGAAATACATGAATTTTCAACTGAAAAATATCAATATTCAACCAAAAATAGAATATAATTACATCTTCAGTTGTAATAGTTAATTTGAAAATGTTAAATATAAATTTTCAATTGAAAAAGATGAACTTTCAATAAAAAATATAATAGTTAAATTTTTAGTGAAAAAAAGTTAATTTTCACCAAAAAAAAAATAGTTTCCAATAAAATATTTTAATGAATTTACAACGAAAATTATAAATTTTCAACCAAAAAATATTTTTTTACAACAAAATAGTTTAATTTTCAACCAAGCGAGACGAATTTTCAAACCAACCCGAAAATATGAATTTTCAACAAAAAAGTCAATTTTCGAAATAGTTTAATTTCAAACCAATAATAATGACTTTTCGAAAAAATTCTCAAATTATTATATTGTATAAAAAAAATTTATTTATTTCTTATTTTTTTTTTGCAAATTAAGCTGCTTGTTTGAAAGTTGTCAAAAATCCTTTTTTTTTGTTGAGGATTCATCATTTCAGTGGAAAATTTATCTCCCTGTTTGAAAATTAATGTTTTTGGTTGAAGATTTATTATTTTAGATGAAAATTCATCTGCTTAGTTGAAAATCTATTTTGTTGAAAATTCGTTTTTGTGGTAGACAACCTAATTTTTTTACCCGTAAATTTATTTATTCTTGGTTAAATATTCATCATTCTTGTCGGAAATTCATCTCTGTTGGTAAAAAGTTAATTTTTTTTGTGCTAAAATGCTCAAAAGGAGTTTTCGAAATGGAACATACACATAAAATTCTAAACTTTTATTATACTGAAACTTTTCAAATTTTCACACATATCGTCAAAAACTTCGAAGTTTAAAATTATTCAAGATACATCTCAAAAGCTAAATCATAAAGGACCTCAGTCTCTGAAATCCCCTACCGTCTGCAGCCGGATTTTTATTAGAACCGCTCGCATTCTGAAAATTTGGCCAGAGGAGTGAAAACTGCAAAAAAATCTCCTGAGCGCAGCCAGTTACATATAGACAAGTATATTCATGCTGGCACGTGTCTATTGAGAGCTACTATACCACCATCACGCCAGGTCTTATATCTAGAAAATAATGGAATTGTTTTAAAAAATTAACTCAAAAAATAAACTGCAAACTTTTAAACTAAAATTTCCAAAATTTGGATTTTGTGGATACAGATGGAATTTTCAGGAAACTTACGTTGTTGAAATCACGCTGCAAATCTTTTTCTCAATTTCTTCAGCAATTTTTGATTGATCTGCTTTCGGATCGCACTTTTCTTTGACCATTTCTATCGATAATGACTTCAGTTTTTTATCAGTTGGGCATTGATTTTGTGCTTTTTGAAATTGATTTTTCCAGTCACTCAGTATTAAGTACTTGTTGTTATAATACACACGTAATGGACTGCCTTCCACTTGATTTTCTTTTAAGTGGCAAACTGTTTTGTACTGTTTTGAAGAAAGAACATCCTTGACAGGTTCCTGTATTCTTACGATTTTAGAAGGGTCGCCCTTATTGGCTGGAGCGAGTTTGGGCTCGATTCTTGCTTCTCCACCCAAAATGTTGCCAGAATAACCTGTTAATTATAAAATTAAAGCCTAATAAAATAAAATAAAAAATAATATCGTTAATTTTATGTGCAAAGGTCTCAAATCCAAAAAATCTGGATGAAATTAAAAATACGGCTGCGAAATACTATGGACGTATTCACTATGGGTTTATTTATTTGTGCTCATTTTATGAGAATTTTGCTACCTTATATGTACCAAATAAATTTGCTTCCTCAAAGAGGGAGGTTTTCCCTAACAATAGAAAAAAATGGACACAACGTAACTTTTCTTCAAACTTTCTGATCAGCTATTGATTAATCACTTATGGTTTTCGAAAGTTCGTCAAAAGATCAATCCACGCGTCTCGAAGACGCCAACAATATTACATCAAATGCAGTACTGTTATATTCCCAACATGAAAAAATCTTCTCATAAACAAGGAAACTAATTTTGTTGGAAAATTTCAAAGCGATATTGGTAGGCTATAGTAGATCATGAGAAGTTCTGAATTTTGGCAATCCATGCATCTCGAAGACGCGAACAAATGTGTTATTTACATTACATTTGTATTCCCACTATTGAAAAAGTTTCTCTTATATAAACAAGATGAACAACATATTTTTTCAATTTCTGAATTGGTATTGCTAGTTCATAAGAGGTTATGAAAGATTCGTCAAAAGGTGATTTGACGTGTCTCTGAGACGCAAACAAACATGTCAGATACAGTACTAAAGTACTCATAATATGAACAAAGTATTTCTCATATAGACAGAACACACACATTTTTGTTAAACTTCATAAATCGGTTATGGTCGATCATAAAAGGTTCATCAGTAGGTCAATCGATGCGTCTCAAGAACGTAAACAAATACTCTGCATGTAATATTATCGTGTTTTGAATATCAAAAAAGCTTTTTCCATATGAACAAAATAAACCACTTTCTTCAACTTCATTAATCGGTACTGGTGGGTCATAAAGGATTCATCAATAGGTCAATCTATGCATCTCAAGGAGACGAAAAAATACTCTACATTTAATATTGTCGTATTTTGAATATCAAAAAAGTTTTTCGTATATAAACAGAATAAACCATTCTTTGGAACATCATAAATCGGTACTGGTTAGTTACAAAAGGATCATCAATAGGTCAATCGATGCGTTTCAAGGACGTGAACAAATACTCTGAATGTAATATTGTCGTGCTTTGAATATCAAAAAAATTTCTCATATATAAGTAGAATAAACCATTCTTTGAAACTTCATAAATCGGCAATAGTGGGTCATGGAAGGTTCAACAATAGATCAATCGATGCGTCTCAAGGACGCAAACAAATACTCTACATATAATATTGTCGTATTTTGAATATAATAAAAGTTTTTCTCATACAAACAGAATAAACCATTCTTTGAAGCTTCGCAAAGCGGTACTGGTAGGTCATAGAATGTTTATCAGTAGGTCAATCGATGCGTCTCAAGAACGCGAACAAATACCCTACATGTAATATTGTTGTATTTTGAATATCCAAAAAGGTTTTCTCATATAAAAAGAATAAACCATTCTTTGAAACTTCACAAATCGGTATTGGTGGGTCATGGAAGGTTCATCAATAGGTCAATCGATGCGTATCAAGACGCGAACAAAT